>JAIGNY010000615.1:940000-972500 GCA_020152595.1 Chiridota heheva
TCAGGTTGAGGAAAAAATGTAAGCAGCAATACGCGCGAGTATTTTCTTCATGTATAACGCACGTATGATCGTGTGCTTGAAAACATGTTTTCTACGCTTGGTTCCAAACCGTGCGTGAATTGTGCAGACGGCCAAGATTTCTTCAGTATTCTACTGGTCAATAAGATTCCTCCATTATACTATTGGTCCATTATGGACAGGTGAATCTCAACCATGTGACATTATTTAAATTAGTTATCCGGAAATTACCGATTTAGATTTGAAAAGGTCTATTGCGGTCTTACAGGATCCGCCTAGAATCCGCATAACAAGAGAAGCGTTTAATAAAAGAGATGCACTTAGTCAAAGACATGTGCTTAATCAAATAGATGCGCTTAATCAAAGAAATGCGCTTTGTCAATAAGATGCACTTAATCAAATAGATGCGATTAATCAAAGAGATACGCTTAGTCAAAAAGATACGTTTAATCAAAGAAATGTGCTTAATCATCGATATGCACTTAATAAAAGAGATGCGCTTATAGTCAAAAAGATACGTTTAATCAAAGAAATGTGCTTAATAATCGATATGCGCTTAATCAAAGAGATGCGTTTAATCAAAGGGATGCGCTTAATCAAAGAGATGCGCTTAATCAAATAGATACGCTTATCTAAAGAGATGCACTTTATCAAAATGTGCGCTGAATAAAAAAGATGCGCTTAATCGAAGAGATGCGCTTAATCAAAGAGATGCGCTCAATCAAAAATATGCGCTAACTCAAAGAGATACGCTTAATCAAAGAGATGCGCTTAATCAAAGAGATGCGCTCAATCAAAGAGATACGCTTAATCGAAGAGATGCGCTCAATCAAAGAGATGCGCTTAACAAAGAGATACGCTTAATCAAAGAGATGCGCCTTATCAAAGAGATGCACTTTATCAAAGAGATGCGCTTAATTAAAGAGATGCGCTTAATCAAGGAGATGCCTAATCAAAATACAAACTGAATGAAATCCAACCCCTTCAAATAAAGGCAATCAGAATTTCCGTCCGGGGGAGGTCCTATTTTAAGGAAGCTGTCAAATACCTGATATAAATGACGCCAGTTTGTCGTATAGATTGTAAGATATTGCCATGTGTATTTTTAGAATCTGCAATCTTAACGACAAAATTATACTTTTACAAGTATTTGAATTTTCAAAATGATTGCAATTTCTCGCCAAAAAGCCTAGCTATTTTCCAGTTTCCCCTCATATTTCAAAAACCGCGTGGTAGAAATATAAAAAGAGTGGATATCATTTAGCCATGAAAGCAATGAATGTTTATTACTGAGTTCTAAGTTTCTCCGAGCAAAGATTTTTTTGCAGAAGTATTTACAATTTGCAAATTATTACTTTACATTAGGCTTTAACGTTAGTATAATAACAGCATTATGGGAAATGTCACAAAATGGCGATGTTTATGTTACAAAAAGTTCGTAATTTAAGGAACCCAAAATGGTTCCTTAGTTTAGGAGTTTTCGCATACTGGATTAATGGTACAGAGATTGCTTTTTTTTTTTTTACAATGATTTTTTTTTTCCTAAACACAATTTTAGATTGCAAACTAATCGATTGCTTTTTTGACACTGCTTTGGATTATAAAAGAGATAATGCTTTTTCCAGGTGTATTATAAATCCTCCATTATATTCAAAAGTAATGTTCAATTAAAAATGTACCAATCAAAGTGAAGCAGACATAGTAGCACACAAGTACTTAGCATTTTAAGTAATATTTAATGTTTTACAGTGGTGGGATTATGTGGGTAAATTAGTTTTCGGTAGCACTCTTAGCTTTTGACAACAACACTGTATATCTAATAGAAACCAGACCAAAATTATCATAAGAATAATAACAGTAAATCTGTTTTTTTTTTTTTTAGGGGAGGGGAAGGGGGTAGAGAAATAACAAATATCAGTGCGTGTATAACATACTAAAATTGTTGATAACATTGTAACTTATATTTAACCATAACCATATGGAATGTATATTTTGCATGAAATGTATGTCGCTTAGAATGTGTATCGCATTGAATGCGTATGTGTGTCGCATGGAATACATGTATTGAATGCGTGCCGCGTGGAATACATATCGCACGCAATGCGTGTCGCATGGACTGCGTGTCACATGCAATGAGTAGTGCATGAAATGTGAGTGGCATGGAATGTACATTGGATGGAATGTGTGTCACATGGAATGTGTATCGCATGGAATGCGTGTCACATGCAATGTGTGTCATGGAATAAATGTCGCATAGAATATGTGTTGCAAATAAGATGAAAGATGTTGTAAAGATAAAATTAAGTGAATGTAGGTACTAGACGTATGTGAGGTACTATAATGTGAGTGCATAGTAGCTTTGGGTAAAGCTTACCTGTACTCGGACGACATCATGAGGTTTCCTCCATCTAATAGATGTTTTCCTTTGGCAGCCTTAAGCTCTGCGTCAGCAGCTTCAAACCCAGACGCAAGTAGTTTCATTCTTGGTAATAGGTCAAGTTTATTCTCAAAGACGTGATTGAAGTAACACGTGCAGTAAGGCTCGTGCCAGACCTCTACTCCGGGAACATTGGCCATGCATTTTCCAAAGCAGTTGAAACTGAGCGAGGATGGAGCCAAATGAAGATCCGTTTAGCGCTATCCGTACTTGCCATATTTAACTAATTAATTCTCACTTACTGTAGGAAGAAGAATAAACAAGTAAAATTGAAAAAATTGTAGTATCTGAAATATCTGAACACAGAAGTTGAAATTGTGCACGTCCTCGACAAAATACACGGTCATTCTCTATGCTTACTGTAAATTGTACTTAACTATATTCTTTTGTTCTACAAACTGGAAAAGAAAACGCATAACACGCGTTAACAAGGTAATTTGTAATCGTAAGAATAAACAAACTATTAAATGTACCTACCTGAAGTACGTAATAGTCATAGATGTCAACTGACAATAGTCATAGATGTCAACTGATAATAACTAACAAAATTACTGGCTTTTATACTAGGTCCTGTTTTCAACTTCATTATTGGTCAAATAGGACATTGTGGTCTGTAGTAATACGTCTGCTAAATATAACTGAAAAGTTTACTTTGTTAATAATACATCCTTAGCAAATATTGATATTTCATTTTACGATTTGTTGACTAGATAAGAATAGTTGTATTAATAGCAGCACTGCAACATACGCCTTTCCAAAACAGCAGTTGCCTTTAGTATTGGGGTACACTTTTAGAAAAAAAGGTTCTTCACGGTTCTCAGTGGAATCCAAACGTTCTTCACTGAACCGTCAGGTTATTTGAGAGGTACAAGGGTTCTTTCTGGTTAGTCAGGGTTCATTGTGGAACCTGGGTTCACTGTGGAACCTGGGTTTATTGTGGAACCTGGGTTCACTGTGGAACCTGGGTTTATTGTGGAACCTGGGTTCACTGTGGAACCTGGGTTTATTGTGGAACCTGGGTTTTTTCGGTTTGTAAAGGGTTCTTAACAATTTTCTGTAAACTTCAAAAAAGCTTCAGACAAAATTAACAAATCATTTCTTGAATATTTAAACCATAAGAGCGAAGAAATTAGTTGAAATACTATTTGAAATATACAATTGTTTCGATAAAAAACTAGTTTGTGATAATGAAAATGCAGTACTTTCAGTTAAATCTTGTTTCGAGTATTGACGGTAGAATGTTGGTCCCTTAAAAAACAAAAATAAAACAAACGCATTCTTAACATAGACACCTTGCAGAAATTTAGAATATTATCTCAGCCAAATCCCATATGAACAGATAAAGGAAAACAATTATGATCTAGAAATTTCGAGAAAACTGAAAAGATTAATTAGTTCAGTGGTCAAGCAATCTTTTTTCGTTAAGGATATGATAAAGTGTAAAGTTTGGTTTCATTTGTGTAGAAACGACAAAATCAGAAAATTAAAATTTCACAGTGAAAGTCATATTTGCGCTGGTAAAAATGCATCAATTTATTTCTTCGTTGTGTTGCACCAATAGAATTAAGAATATCTGGCACGCATTTTTCCTACCTTTAGCTTAAAGCTATTATACCCTTATGTATTTCTTTAGAGAGATTTCAAAGATTTTGGGAAAGAAAAGTTGGTTATAAGAACAAAATTTTCCGATTAGGAGATATCCCGTTCGGGAGAGTAGACCGGACTGTAAAACCTTAAGTCGTTATGGTCAGTTACAGCCATCGACCATAGATCGTTGTTAAAAAAAAAACCTCGATGATTAAGAGCGGTCACAACCATCGATGATTTTGATCGTTCACAACTGCAAATTGTTACAATCAATTACTCCTATCAATTGTTGGCATTGCTAACTAGACATCAATGATGTTATAGCTCAACCCATTACAATGCAAGAAGAATTGATTGCTTTCACTGATTCTATTTTTGTCATATGTACTTTTATGATGTTTTTAAAGTTTGATTTGAGGTGCATTCCATTTATGGGCAATTATTCATCATGTTAAAAATTCAAGAGTTTCAACTTTCCCGTATGAGTTGTATTCAGTTTGTTTGTTTGGGTGTAATGGCACCTTAACAGTCAGGTCATATGTGCCAAACAAGGTTAGTTGTGAATGACTGTCAGATTGGTTCTCAGTAATGACTTAGTTTTGCGGTGGGTGCATAAGGTTCATGTTATAGCGATGTCTGAAAAATTATGCTTCTAACAAAAGCTATGTGACATTCAATGCATGGTGCCATCATGTCTCACTTGATTACTGACGTTGGCGAGGTCGTAGGTAAATTCCACCACAACATATAGTTAGAAAATACATTTTGCAAACATAACAAAATGTGTAACATTTACACATTAATCTTCATAAATGTTAAATTAATTTCATTTGGCCGGTACTGAAAAAAGATTACTAACCAAACATGTTTCAAAACGGCCAAATATGTCATAATTAGCCGGTAATTGGCCAAACTAGCAGCTAAGGTTGTGACAGTTAGCATTTTTTCATAAATGTACATCTGTCACCATTATGGTCCATAACCGTTTAACCGTAAGGCCAGTTGTCATAAGTGGACGCCCTTTTAACGCAAGTATAAAGCGAAATCTTCGCCAGGTTCTTAACAATTATCTACCTACTGTGGTGTAGCGGTTATCATACATGTCTACAGACCACGAGGTCCTGGGTTCAAGCCTAGGTTGGGTAGATACGCCAGTGCACCACAACTGGTTATCAAAGGCCGTGGGCATTGACTTGGTTGTTGATGTTATGTCTGTCCGTACGTCGTACCTGTGTTCTCGTCCGGGTCGTATTAAGCGTTTCGTGATAGCATTGTTACTATCATAAGCGATTACGCAGGTGACAACCCCGTCATTGTAATTGTGTGTTTACTCGTCGTCGTCGGTTCTTATTAATAGACCTTCCATAGCAACCCATGCTAATCCACCGCGTGAAAGACGCTACCGTTATATTCACTATGTAATGTGCAAACATGCACTTCCTGCTTCTCGTATGTGTGAAAGTCAAGTTGACATGTACGATCGTTACTTAAATATTGATATCTGGTGTTTTATTCTTACATAATTAGTTCTTAAATAAATAAATAATTATCACGATAAAAAAAATCATATAATTCATGTACTTTCTTTGTCAACTACTGTTAAAAAATCTTGTTTAATGAGGAACGAAACATAACAAAGAAATCATGCTGCCAAATTTGTTTGTGACTTTAAAGAAACATACATATGAAATATAATGGAATTTCGTTTTAAAGTTATGCCCCTAATTGTGTTTCATTTGACTTTTTACCATAATTGATGATAAAGAAATTACTGTTTTTCCCCTTGAACTTAACAAAAAATCTTCGTATTTCCAAACATCCACGTGGAAATAATTTATTTAAAACGACCTACCTGGTATACGCAAGACCACACATTTTATCATACCTCTAGCCGCGAAGAAGAAAGTTTCATTGTACAATGGGATTGAAAGTGGAAAACTCGTAAGTATATCTCAAAGTCCTTTCTTAAAAGTACATAATTTTGGTTACTTTTTTCTTTAAAATAGTTCTTTACACTTGTCCATATATTATTAAAAAAAAGCAACAAAAAAAACGGTTGAATGTGTACTTTATTAAGTATAAACATCACGTCCTATTATATTCAGTAGTCATGGTAGTACCTTTCCATGAGAGGGGAGGGTGGAGGGAAGGGTGGAGGGTGGGTGAGGGAGAGGGTGGAGGGAAAGGGTGGAGGGAGAGGGTGGAGGGAGAGGGTGGAGGGGAGGGTGGAGGGAGGGTGGAGGGGAGGGTGGAGGGAAGGGTGGAGGGAAGGGTGGTGGGGGAGGGTGAAGGGGGGAGGGTGGAGGGGAGAATGGAGCGGTAGGGTGGAATGGGAGGGTGGAGGGGAGGGTGGAGCGGTAGGGTGAAACTGGAGGGTAAAGGGAGAGGGTGGAGAATGGGGGTAGGGAGAGGGGAAGGGGAGGGGAGAGTGGAGCAGGAGGGTGAAGGGAGAGGGTGATGGGGAGAGGGTGAAGGGGAGGGGAGGGAGGGTGGAGCGGGAGGGTGGAGCAGGAGGGTGGATCGGGAGGGTGGATGGGAAAGGTGGAAGGTGGAGGGGGGAGGGGAGGCTGGAGGGGAGGGTGGATCGGGAGGGTGGAGGGTAAGGGGAGGGGAGAAACAGCGTTGGGCAGAGGCGGTTGTGGCTACAGGGATTGGGATGGTAAATTTCGTCCAACGTATCTTTTTTTATTGGTATTTCTTGTCCCCAGTCTGCAAATAGACTAAAATATTGGATGGGATCAATAGCTAAATACAAGTGTAACTGCCACGGTCGTGTGGAGAACGAATTTTATTTATACAACAGGAGACAAAGAAAATTGTTAAATAAGGTAGAGAGGGGGAATACCCCATTGTGGGAGTATTCCCTCATAATGGCGGGGGGGGGGACACAGAGGGTAGGCCTATAAATGTTGTATTTATATAACGTTTTGTCAGTTTGTAGTAGTTGCTGCTGTAGGATATTGTGTAACTTCTTTCTGGGACGTACAACATAAACTTCAAAATTATCATGCTACGTCGGAGTTCTTACTCACAAAGTGGGGACAGGCTTAACGCACCACACCCTAACACACATCTGAGGCTAACATGTTTTTTAAACACATTTTTATTTCAATATTGGATATGTAGTGGTGCGTGGCCAGGGGACAGGGGAGACTTTCCAATAATTACGGCCCTTAGTGTTTGATAATGGTAATCCCAGGGTCATACAAGCAAGAATATGTCTCCTTTGATTTAGGTAAACAATTTGAATAGAAGAAAAATCTTTTTGATTCCTATGCCAGACATGACAGTATCTGAAATGCGAGGAACAAGAAATATTTTTTTTTTAAATCGCGCAGAACGAAAAAAGAAGCTTATTAAAGTAAACATAAAGCAAATGAAAAATAAGAAACTACTGTTGCATGCTTAACAGTAAAGAAATAAAATAGATAATACAAGGATAAAATATACTTATCTCACTAAAAAGAAAGAAACGAGAGAAAATACTTAATACTCTAAAAAAATAAAATAATAACGCACCTGATTTCATGGCCCTCGGTATTCGCGAACTTAGGGCCGGGTATATGCAGCATACTACCTCTTTTATTTAAGAATAGTGACAGTTGAAAAAATATACTTCTAACAAACGTTGTAAGCCGTTTTGTATTAATTTTAATGTAGAAGTTAATGGAGGTTTCCACTATGTAACGGTCGATTACCGACGTTATCGGAGAGCAAAGGTCACTTTGAGAGCAGCATATTCTGCAACAATACATTTTAAAAACAAAATTACGAACATTAGCAGCCATCTACATGTATTAAAAAAAAAATGTTAGGCTATGACGTTTGCATGTTTGATTTTTTCTGCATAGGACTTCCAATTTGTTTAGTTTTAGTTTCGCTACGGAAAAAGCGTACTGCCGTGATACATATTCCCCTACTTTTTAAGTATAGGCCTATAAAAAAAAAAAAAAATAGTACACAATTGGGGGTGTTGGGGGTGTTGGGGGGGGGGGATTTGTTTGAGTTTCAATTCGTATCTTATGACCCCAAGTTTGGATAAGAAGCCAAGCATGCTCCTTCACGTTGAAGATGTGAATTTACGGCCCTAAAGTGTCAACGATTCATTGTATGAAAATGCTTTTCGGCATCTCATCTACCACATGCCATCTCAGAATTCAATTGTCTTATCAGGGGTGGCGGAGCGTTCAAAATATTAGGGGATTTAATGAGATAAGGTGACATGTGATACGTTCACCTAAAATTATTAGGCTGAAGCCCGCACATCCCCCCCTCTGTCGATTTCAAGTCATCATTGATGATAGGACCTAAATAAAAAGCTTGATATGAACGCATAATGTAAGTTTTGCGTAACTAGCATGGCTACTTTAATATGAAATTAAAATTGGTTCTTCCCCGTTTTTCTGTTTGTTCAAACTTAAGGAAACACTTGAAATATTATATTTAACATTCATCCTATCCATGTAATGATAATCATCGGGATTACGTAATTCCCCTTTGATGTCGCTACTGCTACGAGAAAAACTGGGTCACTGCCAAAATGCGTTTAGAGCAGTGATGCGGTCTAATTTGCTGCACCGTATAATTTAGTGCACTTGGAATAGCTTTTTGAATGATTTAGCCAATGTATTTTCACCCAAATCAGCACTAATGGGGCTGTTATATAGCAATAAATATTCAAGTGTTTGAAGTTTTTTCCCCCAAAACCGAGAATGATTGTTTGTTGTCCGTAACTACTCATGTTGAGAGACGCTATAGCGACCACGTGTGACTTCCGCAACTGGGGATGACAAATCACACGGCGTGAGAATATTACCAAGTTTTGAGCATGACCAGGCTATTACCGCATTAATTTATGTCAACACGTACTGATTTTGTGATTCGTAATCCAAGCAACAACTCCCTGGTAATCCGGTCGTAAAAACAATAACAATACCCAGGCAAACATTTAATCCGTCCGTAAATACAATTATTAGTTTTGGAATATTTGTTACTCTTTGAAGTAAATGTTAAAAGACACGAATTAATCTGTAATTTTATCACAATTGATTTGAAACGAGAATTTCTTCAATGTTTTCACTGCACATTAGAACTCTTAAAAGCTGGGATACTTTCAACGATAGGCCTAAGGACATCGATGCGTATGAATTTTGATTTCTTTGGATCGCTACCGTGGTTTGATTCATGACTTGTGTGTTTCTAAGCTTTAACGCAAATTCTTCTGGGCCAACTTTAGAAATAGGTAGATTGGAAAAGAATTACGTTGTTGTCTCCATATTTCATAGGAAAGAAGGGACGGGCCAAAATTTCCTAGCGGACTGTTTTTACTATGAGGGGGGAACAAATTTACTGGATGGCTACGGCTTAATTGTCTGGGGGCCCACATTTCCTAGGAAATAAGAGCCGGGGGGCCAAAATTTACTGGGGGGTAGAATTTACTTTTACACCGATCAGTGGTTGGGTGATGTGTATTGTGATTTGATAATAAATGGATATAGGCGGAAATTTCTTGTGTGTATTTGACGGGTTATGTTAATGAGTGCTAGCCTGGGCCTAGCGCCTTCCTCATGAGCACAAGCTAGCTACATTCCATGCATCCCATCCCAAGTACCGTAAAAATAATTAGTGATATGCATATGGCCCCGGGTGAAAAATATGAAGGCAATGACATAGCGGGTAAAGATTGAAATGATAAGGTTGGTTAGATGCTTTCGTAAATTTATGCGAACTTGAAAATGCAAACATAAAAATTGAATTAACATTCGTTTACACGTAGCATGATTTCCTAAACGGTTAAACGTCACAACCTTATTAGCAGCCCTGGGATGCCCCATTGAATACTACCGTACCCTGCAATGGTTCTTCCACGTGTCCACGAAAACTTATAGGTTTGGAAACAAACTTTTATTTCTAGCAATCTGCTGCCCATACGGCAAATTACGGCTTACGCAATGCCGCTGCGTTCACCAACCCAACAAAACTGTATCCTTAACGTTAGTGGATTTAAGTATATAAATGGCAACTCCCTGGTATAACGCTCTAGCCCCGCGATGCAATGTAGCACAAACCCCACTGACACTTGAGACTTGCTATACGACAAGCGAAAATGATCAAACAACAACTTCACACGTTATCTTCTAGGCTATGTCATAACCTATTATACAACTCGGTAATCCATTCCGATACAGCGTGACCTGAATAAGATTACGAGAATTTGCATATTCATAGCAGAATGTCTGAATTCTGATTGGAAAATACTGCGATATGATTAAACATATATGTCCATACAAGTAACTAATAAACATGCGTGTATACCAACTGACCAATACCATGGCCCGGAGCGGTACCGGTACGAAACGCGAATAGGATAGAGCTATTTTTAGCGAAATTACGCATGAAATCTAATACTTTGTTAAAACCTTTCGAGAGCTCTAATTAAAAAAATACATGGAATATCTCTTAACCGAATACAAGCTTAAATTTCGATACAAAAATTTCGCTTGAGCCAGAATCTCAAGAGCAAAACTGTAAAAACCTAGGAGGAGATGCATTTTTAAGCAAAACTTAGTACAGGCACATATGAGAGGTCACGTACGATTTGATAATCTCCACTCATACACTCTGTGTATGGGTGGAGCTAAAAAACATATCTTGTTATAATATGATATTATAATAAAGTTGTCGATTACAGTGGCGCTCTGCCACTTTTTCAAAAGCATGCATGCATGCTAATTATAATCGTAAAAACCGTCTACCTTTATGATCAGTCAGAACCATCAATCGTTACAATTGATCAGTATCATCGATAGTTTGGGTAGTCGCATCCATTGGTAGTTATAATACGTCACAACTATCGGTCTCAACCACCGATCATTGTAATCGATGAGAACTATTGATCAGTCACATATTATTGGCTACACCATCAAACGCTATGACCTGGCAGAACCATTCGTCACGAGCATCGATGTTTAATAGTTCAAATTATCGGTCGTTATAATTAGTTTTCTTTGTACAGTGGCGCTATACAATTTCTTCAAAAGAAAGTATTCATCATGCATGTATACCTCCAGCTCTATACATACAACATGCTTGCATGGTGCCATGCATTTATAATACGTTACGATTGGTGGCAACTGTCAGTCACAACCATTGATTGTTATAATTAGTCAGAAAGGTCCTTCGTAGTTAGTGATCACAACCATCATTCATTTTGATTGGTAAAACCAACTATACTTATCATATTATTTTGACAGGGGCGTTATATCACGGCCTAGAACACATGGAAGCAGCATATGCATTCTTTAGATTCTGTAACAACCATTTATTTTAATAATTGGTCAGAATCATTGACCCTTATGATCGGTCAGAATTATCGATCGTTTTGATAGGTCAGATCTATGGGGTCGTTATGATCAATTTTCTTTGACAGTGACGTCATTGAAATTCTTTGAAAGCATGCAAGCATCATTTTTAAGTGCACTTCATCTCCATATGCCTTTCTTACCTGTTTGTCTGAAACCATAAACGTTGTGATCGGTCAAAACCATCCGGCACTCGTTTTGATCATTCCAAAACCAACGTTTGTTGTTAAATTTCGCTGACAACAGCGCTATGCATCGTCTTGGAAAGTTTTCATGCATCATACATACATTCATCCAGCTACATGCATATGCCACGCCTACCCGTTTCCCGAAAAATATCGATCCTGATATTCGGTTACTACAATCAATTGTTATATTCGGTCGCAAACATCGATCGTTATATTTGGTCACAGCCATCAATCGTTATGATTGGTGACAAAGATCGTGCACAACCATCGATTGTAACTATCGTTCAGAAACATCCATTGATATAATCAGTTTTCTTTCAAAGTGGCGCCATTTACCATTTTCCAAAACGTGCATGGGTACTTCAAACTTAATAGAACATGCCATGTTTGCCTGTTTCCTGCAAACATAATTTTTTGTGATCGGTCACACCGTCAATTAGTATGACCCTTAAAAACGTCGACTATTATAATCGGTCTCCATTTACAGTGGCGCTATACAACTTATTCGGAAGCATATATCATATATCTTTTATATATACCTTCAGCTCCCTACATAATGCAAACCTATGTAAAAGTTTTAAAGTTAGATGTGGACAATAAACTGCCGAGTTTAAGTTATCTGATAGCCTATTGGAAACAAATTTAGTCCTTAATGCATATTGTAAGGCACGTATGCGGGTTTGTTGGACGGGTAAGAGGTATAGCATTGAATGTAGAGTGACCCAAGAGACGAGGATTCATTTAGTTTAAAAGATTGTGGACCACGCGGCTACGCCAATGGCTTAGGTTTAGAAATATTATTATTTTGATTCATAAATAAATATTTGCATAATTATTCATTAAAATAACAAATCAGACTTACTCTTATTTTGCAAAAATGTCTCTTAATTTGGTAAGATCCTACATAATCTTTCTTTGTCTTATAAGTTTAACGAGAAAGATCCTTTCCTGTTATCGAATATCCGTTAATTTAAACGTTTGGCAGTTTGTTGAACACATTTAATATTAGTACAGCATAGCATATGGAGCTGGAGGTATATATGCGTGCAGCATGCACCTGTAATCTCAGATTACCTTCACTTTTAAATGAAACAGGAATAGCGCCGCTGCATTTTACACCATGGACCACAATAAACTACTTACCAAGCTTGCCCATTGCGGCATTAGAGGTTCTCCATTATCATGATTTACAAGATATTTAGACAAAAACCAACAATATTTATTCTTCAATAATGTCTGTTCATATTTGTTTCTACAATAGATCTTTATTTGGCCCTTTAAGTTAACCCTGTACGTCATTAATATTTTTCAATCACAAAATTATACAATTGTCCTATCTGAAGATGATAATAATAATTTATTTTCTGATAAGAGCCCACTATTCTTGAAAAATATCATATGTGTTGAATTGTCAAACGATTAGTTTACAGCGAATAAGTTTTCTTGAATCAAACTAATTATGTAGTTTTTGATATAATTGATATTTGTTTTAATATTGATTACACCATTAATTGTAGTGAGTCGATAAGGCTAAAGACTGTGTCGCTATTAACACACAATTTTATGTTGGATTGATCAGACCGTTGCTAACAGTATAGTCTAAGGTGTAAAAATTATTTTAAAATATAAGTATTTTCTTCCTAAAAACATCATTATCATTTCTACACTAAAAAAACCGGTAAAAGTCATGGCAGCAGTTTTTCCATTTAAAAACCCTGTAAATTTTACAGCAACCGTATTTCCCAATATGACCGTAAAATTTTAGTAAACCGTAAATGCTAGACCGTAGACTTTAAATACCGTAAACGCTGGACCGTAGATTTAAATAAACTATCAATTTCAAATAACGTAAATGCTAGACCGCAAAATTTTAGCAAACCGTAAATGCTAGACCGTAGATTTTAAATACCGTCAATGCTGGATCGTAGATTATAGATACAGTAAATGCTAGACCGTAAATTCCAAATACCGTTAAAAAAACGGTAAAAGTCATGGCAGCAGTTTTTTCATTCAAAAAATCGTAAATATAACGTTAACCCTATTCCCTAATTTAACTGCAAATGTTGGGCGCTAAATATTATGCTAACATTACAACAATGGACTCGAAAACATCACAATAGGTTTAGTCAAGAAGCTTTATTTTTTACTCAATATATGAAAACAAACGTCCTACATTAAAAAAACTACATAAAACATACTACACTTAACACACAACATTAGTCATATAACATTAGATTACATTCTACAACACAACCCACCATTGTCCAATCAATGATCTGAAGCAGTGTTTTAACAAGCCACTAGGATTATGGTGACAAATGATGACAACATTAAAATCTACCAATGGACAGCAAAAGTTGCAAAACCACGACGTTTTGTGGTTGTGATCCACAAATATTGAATTATAGTATGTGAACATCTTTTTATACACCTTAAATTATATCATACACTTTAAATTATAATATACGCCTTATAATATACATCTTATTACACATCTTATTGTGCACTCTACTTGAGAAAATCACGATATATAAGATGTTTAAAAAAAAAAAACCTGAACACTTCTGAAAACATTTTAATCACACAGACCCAATTGTCACATATAGTTTGTAACACTACAACAGCAGTTTCCTTAAAACTGGGAGCATTTAGGTATATGAATTGCCCAAACTAATCTAATAATTGTGTTTCTGTATTTCTCTGTGAATTTGTAGGCTCACTTATGTAAAACGTGTAAATTTACACCCATAAATTGGCTACAAATATTTTTTCATTCAGCTATCAAACTGCATTGACTGGTGTTTAAAAAAAGAAGTTAACATATATCCTTGATGAAAATTTACTGCATGGTTTTTACTGAAACCCAACCGTCCACTCTCAAACCCTACAGTCCACTCTCAAATCCACCATCTACTCTACAACTCAACCTCTACTCTAAAACCCACCCTTCACTCAAAAATACACCATATCTTTTCAAATCATCCTCCCTTCACCTACCAGTTTTCCACTCACCTTCCAACCCAACTCATATGCGGATATACTTGCAAATACATATCCCACCTCATCTGAACTTGCTGACCCTTTCTTCACTCATGGAGCTATTAACTGAAACAGTTAATAGCTCCATGCTTCACTGTACACCAGCTCTCTCAATCTGTCTACCAGATAACTTGACATAATAATAAAACATCCAAACTCCTTTAACTTTCAATTGATTAACCCCATTAGAAACAAACATGACTTGACATGCCAACTTACAAATCAAATTATCTACATAATTTCCAAGTAAAAGCTCAATGCAGATTCATCTGGAATCCATTTGAAAGGCAAACTTCTGCGGATGGATGGGTAGATGTACAGGCAGACAAATGATAACGATGGTATACACCATTCAACAACTTTGTTGGAGACAGGATAATTAGCATTTTCAGTCTGGGTGTTTTCATGTTAAAATCAAATGGAGAAAATTAAGCCTCTCTCATTAAAAATAATTTGTGACAGATTACAATGAAATTACATAAGATAATAGAGAAGTATGGTATGGCCATTGACAAATATTTATAGCAGCACTGGACCGAATAGTGAGGGCTTATTTTTGGGGGTCCAAAAAAATCAAATGCTCATCTAGCACGCAACGATATAGCAATTTTCTGCTTAATATGAATATTTAAGTGACTTTTGCTCTTACGTCTGTGGGCTATGGAAGCATCAAGTTTATCAAGCTGTTGTGGATGATATATCTTTGAAATTTGCCCTCACTTTTCAGTCAAGTGCTACTTTGTGCTACTTTAAAACAAAAACTGTGAAATGGCCATTTTCGAACAGATTTTGATTTTTTTTTGAAGTATATAACAATGTTATTACATGTTCATAATCCCTTTGATCCTTTTTTTTTTAAATGGCTCATTCTGTTCTAAAATGAAATAGTCCCATGAATTATCATAACCATGTACATGATTGGGACTGTACAATAAAGAAAATAAATTTGTTCCTTTCATTGTCCTTAATCATATAAAAGATTATGAAAACTCATGGGAATATTCCTGTAAAGAGTTAAGACTCTTTATACAATCCACCCACTGTGGAAGTTTGTTATGGTATTGGTTAAATCAAGTACTTTGGTGCGAATGCTTCAATACTTCTTTCCCTTTCTTCTTTTTGTTTTTAACCCTTTCTCTGGCCCTGGGTTGATCTGCACAAAAAATCTGAAAAGTAAAATGACATTGAATATTGTATTGAGATTTAAAAACAAGAGAAATATTGAAAATTAATGTTGAAGGAATATTTTTTTATAGATTTTGACGTTCATTCGCCCACTGGACCCCTTCCAAGGGGCCCTTAAACGGGACTTTTTGAATGGATCCTACTTTTGCTTCGTCCCCGGACCACACGATTTACATGTAGGAACTGCGTTGATTTTCAACCATTTGGGGCATCAAAATAAAAAAAAAATCTTTAGACCAAGGTTTTGTCTATGAACCCAAGTTTCCTCAATTTAAGGGTAAATTTCTCTTACTGCTCTACAGCTCTATGCTTGTTTAGAAATGGTAACCTAAATGCTTATCCAATTCTCTGAGTAGATTTTAACATTTTAATTTGATATTGCTTTTTTTCATCAGTCTGTCCGTACAACTTGAAAATTTGTGCTGATTTTATACAATTATGGAGCATCATATACAAAAAATATTCACCCCTGGACCCAAGTTCCCAAGCAGGGGAGTATAGAAACCGGGGGCTAGGGGGCCAAGGCCCCGAAAGAATTACTGGGAGGTAATTTGGTGCGAATGCTTCAATACTTCTTTCCCTTTCTTCTTTCTGTTTTTAACCCTTTCTGTACCGTCAATGGGAAAACACCATTTTGGTTCTCCCAATAATGAAGTAATTTTGGTCAGCCAGATTCCATGGCAAATGATTTCTTCTCAGGAAATCTTCAATTTCAAGGAAACCTGCTTTAATTTTTAGCAATTTCCTTCATTTTTTGTCAATTTTTGAGAAGTTTCGATCAATTTTCGTAAAATTGTCTTCGTTTTTGTGAATTTTACTTCAATTTTTGTGCAATTTCCTTCATATTTGGAGGAATTTTCTTCAATTGTTTAAAAATTTCCTTTATTGTTGTGAAATCTGCTTCAATTTTCGTGCGATTAACTGATGTTATAGAAGTTAACTAATGTTATAGAAGTTGTCTTCAATTTTCTTGAAATTTGATTTAGGTTTTGTGCAATTTATTTTATTTCGCCACTGAAGCAAAACATTAGGTGATTCTACCATTGATTGATGTACCGTCATTTAAGACCAAAAGCCTTTCTGCCTCTGCAACATCATTTCCTATGCAAATAAAACAAAATAAGAGAAATATTCCAAATATTAAAGAAAACTCCTCCAAATATAAGAAAATTGCACAAAAACTTGAAATAAGCTTCACGAAAAGGAGGAAAATTATTCAAAAATTGATAAAAAACTGACGCATGAAGCATTCTTAATTTTATTAAAGTATTTATATTGGTTGATATTTTTGATAATTTTAATAGAAGAGTATAATTAAGTTCATATGGAGCAGCAATTTTATACTAGAGATCATGGGTTATGACTAGGGAGTGAAAAAAATTACTCGGGAAGGGGGTCAGGTTTGACACATACATTATTGCTTGTTTGTTTGTTTGTTTGTTTGATGAGGGCTTAACGGCACCATGATAGCGAGGGTCAAATTGTGCCTGAGGTGATAGATCATTCCAGAGGTAGGGGAAAAAAAAGGAGGAGACTGAGATAAACACGGGGACTAAAAGCCATGAAGCTGGGATCGAGGAAGGAAGTGCATGGGGGCAAAATAGGGCCATAGTTCATGACTTGTCTTTCTCCTTAAAATTTGTTCCAACAAATCATAGCCACAAACTTAATGTAGCAAATAATAAGACCACTTATCCCAATAAGAAATAACCACTTCACCACACAATAAGGACTTCATTTATTGCTAATTTAATCAGTAACGCCAACTTCCACAACAAGCCAGAACCAAATGGACTCGACTAGTATAATGGAGCCATTGATAAGAAAAAATTGATCGTAATTGCTTGTGGTTTTCAGAATAAAGAAATTAAAGAGGAAAAGTCTATTCCGACCTGCTTATATATCAGGTCGGGTCTGATTGTTTAAAACTTTAAGGAGCATAACAAATAATGTGAGCAAAAAAATGTAAAGCCAGAAAAGCATAGGTTTAGTGTTTCCAATGCATTATTTCATGTTGGTGATTTGCAAGTTTTATATTAAGTGTCATTGCATACCATGGAATATGTTAAATGACACACACACACACCCACACACACATACGCGTTTAGGGCGCCAATCGGGGACGCAGTATTTTTACATGCAAACCGGGGATATCTGAATTAAGCTTCTTTTCAATAACCCTTCCTCCATTTCATCATGTTAGGAAATTGGGAATGCTGGATAACAGGTTAAAAACTTAAAAAAGGATTGTTTTCATGTTGTGATACTGAGCATGCAAAATGGGGATAACACAGTTTATGATTGAGAGACATGGAAATGGGGACACATCTGAGATATGGGTTTTACGGGCGCCAAGCGGGGATATTACTTTATTTTAGTGCAAAGTGGGGATACCTTAATAAAAGCTTTTCATCCCAATTATTGCTCTTCATTATCGTTGCCTGGATCTGGAAAGTCCAGGATATCATGCTTGATAATTATTTCATTTTTGTGTTTTGACAGTGAGCATGTCAATTAGGGATAACACAGTTTATGACTGAGAGACATGCAAATGGGACACATCTGAGATTTTGGTTGTATGGGCGCCAAGCGGGGATATTACTTTATTCTAGTGCAAAGTGGGGATATTTTAATAAAAGCTTTTCATCCAATTATTGCTCTTCATTTTCGTTGCCTGGATCTGGAAAGTCAGAAATTCATGTATTTTTGTTTTGTTTTGTGACAGCGAGTATGCCAAGTAGAGATAGCACAGCATATCGTACTCGTCACTGTGAAAATTGGGTTGCATCCGCATTTCAAATGTTTCGGGCGCCAATTGGGGATAATGTGTCTGTTTAATGCAAACTGAGGCCTTTATAAAGCTTTTTCTCAGCCCGTTTTGTATGTATCTATTTTCTAACTTAACATTCTTTTTAATATATCAAAACTGTACTATACAGGTTTTGTTGTTATGACAAGATGCAGTGGGATAACACAATTATAAATGGACAGTGGCGTCGCCTGGATTTTGCTACAGGGGGGGGGGGAGGCAAATGAGGGGCAAGCCTTTATCTTGGGGGCAAACATTTTGAAAGCAAAGAAGTCATCAAATATAAATTGTGAAAAGCGGCCGCAGGGGAAGGGGGAGTGGGGGGGCGTTACTTAATATATCCTTATAATATGGTTTCTTCCCTTTTTCCACGCACTGCCGCCCTTTGGCTACGCTCCTGAAGGTAAGTCGTTTCGAGGGCAGATTGAATTATCATTTTTTTATAGGGCCAGTTTTTTAGGGGGAAGTTTACCCCCACCCCGTAGCGACGCCACTGCTAATTGGCCTTAAGTGGGCCCGTAGCTAGGCTGGGGCACGAGGAATGGGGTGTGCTCCCCAGTGAAGACTACTGTTCCCCCCATCTAAGAAGCTTCCTACACCTCTATGGTGTACGTACCATACATTGTGCCCCCACTGGCAGGTCGCAGCCTTCAAACTGTTAATGTCCCCCTCCCACTGAGAATTTCTGTACAGGTATGTATTGCGGGATTATGTGGTATATGGGGTAAGAGGCCAAAGTCAAATTTGCATTCATATATAAAATACAATACACCAACTTTTTTCCTTTTTGGGGTGGGAGGGGGGGGAAACAAGCTAATATGTGTACCGCAGCCTGTCCGCGCGCTGAACCATATTAAATCTTAATAATGCTGTGAATAAATCATTAAATTAAATGAAAGTTTTCTGAAAGTAGAAGAGTTATATACCTCCCACCCTTAATCTCTGTCCAGGAGAATGCTCATCTTACAGGAATTGGCAGCAGGGTGGCTGAAGGGGAGGTGAGGGGGGTTTGAACACTTTTGCCCGAAAAAGCTTGTATATACTGCCCAAAGAACTGGGTATATTTCGCCCGGAAGCTTATATTTTTTGCCTGAATGGTGGGCTGCACCCCCCTGCCCCCATGTACAACTATGAAAGTCCAGAAATATGAGTTAGTTATTCCTATTCCCCATGGTAAAAAGAATGAGCTATGAACCACCTAAGAACACCTTTCGAATACATGTTACAAGGCAGAGGAACTCTGAAACAAACTCTGAATACAACTGTCATGGTTGGTTCCTTTTCATTATTGCATCCACTGAAAACTGAACACCAAGGTTTGATGAGTCATCAACCCAAAATTTGCAAACGGTTATGATTTAAAGAAAACAAATTTTGTTGATGGATATATCAAATACATTTTGGGAAATTTTAATTAAATAATGACATGGCCACTGAAATCCTCAAGCACTTGTAAGGGCAAGGGGAAGGATAAAGTGACAAGTTTTCATTCCAACAGGAACTCCAGTACTCAACAGATTATTTTATCTCATCATAGAGATATCAATACTGGATCAATTTGCTTCACCTGTCATTTAGTGGACCCAAATTCCAATAATTGACACATCAAATGCAGAAACCAAACTCTCATCTGGTAATTACCTGGTATAGAAGTTTTGAACACCGTACATGCCAGTCTTGGGTTGATGTCTCTTTTTTTATGACACAATCGGGTTTACAGCAATATGGAGAAATGATAAGACCAGGATTATCAGCAATGCACCCTTAAGCAAGACACTTATACTTTGTTGGTTTCAATGAAAAGTACAAGCAATGCTCAAAAGCTTAACTGAGATGAAGTGGCTTCTTATGAAGTAGGAGTAGCACTTCAAGATAGAGTGTGATATTTCAAGTTAGCTTTTTAATTAAACTTTAACTCTAAAAACATTTTAAACTTCCAACATAATACAAAATCTAACCCTAAATAGATTATGACATGAAATGATTGGTTCTACTTAATTCACAATCAAAGTTTAAATCACATGAACATGTTCAATCAAATATGAAAAGTTAAATCCTGACGGGAAGTAACCACATTCTTTCCTCAAGTTAGAAATTTGTTTGCTATGAACAATTTAGCTGTAGAATGAATACCACGAATGGTGGGAACCGATCCTGCAATGTTCTAACATCCTTTCCTGGGGAGTAAGCTACCATCCAGTGTGCAGCAGAAGTTAGCTTGGATAGATTACAATACTAAACATGGATGTTAAGATAACAAATCAAGTCTTAATGTGGGGCAATGTTGGCCCCTTATCTAAATATATTCAAATATTTCCTTTTGACTGTTAAAGTACAACTTGAATTCTTTTTTGCAATTGTGCATGAAGCAAACCTTGCAATCACTGCTATAATACATACTTATTTACAAACTGTCCTAAAATGCTAAAAAAAAGCTGAACATATAGAAATGATAACTAAGTCTCTAAGACCAGGGCCAAACATAATTATCAACCAACCAATTTTGTTCCATGACTTGTGGTCATCCACAAACAGCCTCCTTGGAATTTTTTTTTTTTTACATATCATATGAAATGAGCGAGCTGCCAAGGGTGCCTGCATGAGAACAAGGCAAGCTGGGCATAATATTTTTGGTGGCCCGCACAAACTTTTGTCTGGGTTGAGAGGTCTGGTACCAATCCTACAGTCTTATGACTAGGGCTCCAATATAGTGTGAATCCACTATACACACATAGCCTGTATAAAGTATTTCATCTTTAAAACATTAACACTGGCACATATGGCTTTGTTGATGAGAGCAACAAATTAATGTCATCTCCTACTAAATCCCTTTATTTCAATTCAACATTGCATTGGAATATTTCTACTATCTGTTGGGCACTGGTTTCACCACTGCCTGCTGAATTAAGGGCCCTGGAGGGGGTCCGTGGGTCTAAGCCCCTGAAAGTAAACAATCTAGCAAACTGATTAATGAAGGAACAAAAAAGTACATTATGAAAAACATTTTTTTTTAAACAGGTGTGTGACCCTTAATACCATAAGTTTGGTGCTCCCCTAATCCGGTGTGTTCCGTGCACATTCACTAAATTTTGTATTAGTTTCTACTCAAGCAAAAGAGGAAAAACAATGGAACAGAAGTCCCCAGATTGCCAACCCATGTACCCTATAGGCAAAGATTTACTTCAAAAATGTGTAGAATACAGAGTCCAAAAATGGCATTGGAACATGCTTTTGGTCCAATCTTTCTTGCTGGTTAGGGCCAACTGTAAATAAAATAACAATAACAATAATTGAAAACTTTGATCTTTGTCATTGAGATGTGTGGAAAATTCAACACACCATCCTCCTTCAAAAAGTGGGGGATCTGCCTACAGGGTAAGAGTGCCTGACAAACACTGCTGATACCATGGCTATATAAGGATATTGATGGACAGAGGAAATTTTTTGGAAATTCTACATATGAAAGAAAACATATAAAGGTACAAAAAGCTTTCATTAAAGAAGTCCTGATACACACACCACTGCGGATCATAAATGGATTTAGACAATTTGATCGATCAATATACCACTTTCATAATATGAAACAATAAAATCGCATAAGAAATCTGATATCCAACCGCTATAGCCCAGGAAACGAAAATCGTTGCTATGCAGCAAACTGAGTTGTAAATTTGTTGGAGTACGAGGGACCAACATTACACCCAAACAACAAAGCTTTCAGCTGTAATTTTGGTTGCTGTTTTACACCAGAAGAAAATTCCTAAATCTCTATTACTAGATTTGATATTAAAGGCTAATCGTGAAATAGTTCTGCCAATTTCACGCTGCAGTTTTTTTTGTAACTTTTTTATCATGGAAGTAGAAGGCTACTTCTGCAAGATAATATTATCCTTAAATGTTCTGCAAATTTACATTCCATTTTGTGAATTGTCCAATCAACTAGCTTACAAATTGATCACCCATACAGACAGCAAAATATATACATATGCAACCATTTGTGATTTCCTGTTGAGACCGGTATAATAATTCAAGTTTGAAGTAAACTACACAATAATTGTGGAGTGAAAGATCTTTTCTCTAATAAATTTTTCATATCTAATGTATTAAGAACTGTTTTAACAACTAAATTTATTCCCATTTTTCGAGTTACAGCTGATGGCCTATGTTCCGACAGGAATTGTGTCCGAGCACACATTCAGATGTTCACAAAGTTAACCCAATTTCTCTGCATATTCTAATCATTTGCAAACCTGTAAACTACCCACATCACATCTTTACATATGATATACTGACTGCACAAACAATGGAATCTGCATACAAACAAAAGACGTAACACATAGCTGTAACTGTGATGGAGCAAGGTCCACTCTAATTAGGTCACAGCTCATAGTTGCCAAAACAAACATTTTTTTCAGGAAGTGGCATGAGGACTGTGTTTAAAAATTATTTTGAGGGTTTACAGTTTTATTTGTGTAGATGGTTGATGATGGTCCAAATAATCAGCAACGGTGCATGTGTCAGGACCTTTATAATTTTGGTCCTGCAATTATTCCTCCAGACGTCTCTTACTTTTGGACCTTAACTTATTCCTTACATGATCTTTAACATTTCTCCAGGTACGACTTCTAAGGCATGGTTCCTGCTTCTAACAATTCTCTATTTCCGATTTGCCAGGAAGTTTTCCAGTATGGTAATACTTGCCAAGATGGCGAAATACTGCTCCCTTTTCAGCTTTGGTCCGAAGTTTCTTTTTATTTTGCATTTTAGGTGGATCCTCACTTTTGCGTTTCCTTCCTGAATAAAAATCAAGCAATGAAAAATGTATCACATAAGCTTAAGGTATAATAAAGGGTTAATTCATAACAGGATATGTGTTCTGCACTGGGTAATCTATGAAAGTTGTGCACTAAATGAGTGGACCACGAGGTTGCTTGGCAAACACTTAGCCTGTTATGAATTAACACTGTTCACATATAATTCAACCAAGCCCTGCTCATGCCTATAATTAAAACTAGGGGTCGTTTTAAACGCACTAGGTCATGCGTGATTACAGTGCGTGTGCAAGGCGTAAAATGGCATACGCAGAGTGTAAACATTCCATACACGCTTGTCTTCTTTTTTGTTGGAGGCAATGTACCCAACTCTTATATGTGTAATGTTGGGATTGTCATTGAACCAAAGCAATGAAAACAACATGATCGCGATGATGTGTGTTAAAATTATGCAAAAAAAAATCAACTTTACAAAGAATTATACTTTAGGTAAGTTAATCATACTTGACAAAATGCTGTAAGAATAGTTTTCAATAATTTAATTGATATGAAGAGAAAAAAGCGGAAAAAGGCCTATATATTTGTGATGTACAGTATGCGAGGACAATAGATAAGCCTGACACATCTTTGTGCCCCCCCTCCCTTCCCCCTCCGAAAAAATTCAATTCATCTGATCCAACAATTTAAAAATGGTCCATTTTCCTTCCATTTCATTCATTGAAAAGCAGAAAACGTCATCACTTTTCTCACGAATGTTCTCAAAACTAGAGAATTCAGGTGTTATTAATTTAAATTATTAATTTTGTACTGGATCTGTGGTACCCCATGCATTTTCCTTTTCTGTGCCACCCCACTTTAGTCACTTTTTCATTTGTGTAGTATGACATTGCACAATACCCGACCTCAGCATGCAAGGTCAGGTAAAAACTGCTCTTATTTCTAATGGGGAGTCCGGAGGCATGGAGTGGGCCTGACTTATGTTTACAGTACAAACCAATGAGAGAAATTTGAACAACAAAAATTCCAAAATGGACTTAAATGAAAAGCTTTATTACTTTTCATGTTGGTTCAATTCAACTTGAAAAGGAGCAACTTAAGACGGAGGCTCTGATATGAGTGTATTTCAGATATATAACTTAAGGTGAAAGAGAATTTGGTGTTTCACTATTATTTCTCACAAATATTTATTACACTGTAGATAAAATAATACCAAATTGAATGAACAAAGTCTTAAAATTTTAGAGGCAATCATAATTTATGCTTTATAACAGAGGAATTTTTTTTGCAAACTATTGCACAGAATTTAGCATTAACACAGATGGGCATGTATGATGTAGGGTTAGTATAAAGCCTCCATTAAAGGATTTCTTACTTTTAGTGCCATTATACAGTATATTTAAACCTTCCCAATCTAGAACATGTTCACCTTCAGTGCCCTAGTATAAGGGGTAGGGGTTGAAATTTTGGTGTAATACAGTACGCCACACCATTTTTTGTTCGTTTACTGTGTACACAATCAACACTGACAGTGCTTACCAAAAGTCAATTACAGACAGTACCTATCACTGCATAGTACATCATGACACGTTTCATTTTACAAATTGTGAATAGTTGTGTACACCCTGCTTCACACAGTATTTGTCGCTACGAAGTCATGAATGCATTTTATGCTGCTGATACAAATCAAATAGCGGTTATACCATTTGAGCAAACTTTAAGATTGGAACACATAAAGGTAATTAAATCTTTGACAAATTAATCGCTATTGTGGTTTACAAATGACTGAATGACGCCATGATATAACTTGAGTAGGGTGTACATAATACTTTTGCAGTATACATGTATGTAAGATATATGATGCTGTGTTGGCATTTTGAATCTTATTTTGGTGCAAACTTTACATAATAATTAATTGTATAAAACCCTGCAGCTTCCAATTGCACCCCCCCCCCCCTTTCACAAGGGACCTTGCACCTGGACCCCATTAGGGGTCTATAAGGCACATCACTTTGTGCATGCTACATGCCCCTTTCAACAGTATGGGGCAGGCCTAGTTCATTACTTGTAGTCCAGCTTAGAATTCTGTTACAAGATGAAAACCAACCACATGTTTAACAGGCCTTAATAATTGTACACTCTTTTGTGTATAAACCTACTCATTAACCACAACTGACAATTGTAAACAAGGCCAGTCAGGCTATTTTAAGCACAGTGTGTACAAGCAAGCACTTTACCTCCCGCGGTTAATAGGTATGGTAATATTACTCCACATTTGTGGTCTGAAAATAAAGAGAGAGAAAGGGATTTTTGATACTGGCGCTAACCCGCTTTAGCACCGGTCGCGATGTTTCAAGCCATATAAGCAGCAACTTTAATGTACCTTACAAGTGCATGATGATACATGTAGGGGGCCTACGTAATAAATTTATTATTGTGATTTGCAAATTATATAACTTATGTACACGTACCAATATTCCTTGCCCTTAAATTTTAAGAAAACTCTATATCCAGATTGATGCTTTCTCCTCCAGATCATCTCCTTCTTCTGCTGTGAGTAGCTTTCCACTGTAGTGAAGTAGGAATTCTCCCTTTTGGAAACTGGAGTTGTGAACACCTCTACCTGAAATTAAGGCAATGTTAAAGAGATTAATTAAATCTTGTGATAAACAAAACTGACATTTCTACCTTACCTTAATTTTGTCATCGCCAGCAGGCACATAGGTCCCAGACATCTGTCTTCCACCTCTCTCTGTTTCTTGCTCTTTCCAACCTTGCTCTCCATGAGTTCCAAACAAGATATTTCTCAAAAATCATTTACATCTATCGGTGTAGTAAGTCCTTGCTAAATACTATTTGTTTGGCTTATCAACGTTTACTGTAAGCTTCATCAATAAAGCCTTTGAATTTTGAATACATAATCATGCATTTTCTAGTACGATACCCATCAACAAAACTCACCATAGCAGTAAATGCACTTCTTCTCTAAGAAATTCAAATCATGCTAAAATGTGTGCTGTACAGCCCATTAGCAACAGCACTGCAGAACAGAACTTCCTAAAAATCCTTCAAATTGATATGTTGTCCTTCAAGTTTTCAACCTCCACAGCTCCTGGTGATATTCTATTGCATAACATTGTAATTTTTTTGTAAATACAATTCTTTTTTTATGTACAGCACTTAAGTGCTGTAGTATGTAAACCTACAATCTTGGACAAAATACTTGAGACACTCACTTAATATTTGAAAAAAATATACAAAAAAGAAATGTAACATGAATAAAATGCACCTCTACCCCTCCCCCTCCCTCCGGTTTAATGTTGGAATTAATTTTTTTTTCTGCATGACGTTCCTTTCTATTAAATGTAGTTTATGGACTTTATCCCAACATTGCACTGGGAGGGGGCGGGGGAAGGGCTCCGGAAGGGGGCTCCGAAGGAGGTCTCTGGAAGAGTAAAATGGTGAAAGTTATGTTAAGATCACGCCTCAAAAATATCTTATTATAAAACATTCTCTTGATAAACAATAAATAACCCACTAAATATAATCGAAACAAAAATTACAGAATACAAATTGAACCAAAATTTATACAAAAAATCTAAATTAATTCAAAGTATCTCAAGGAATTTTGTCCAAGATTGTAGCTGGTATGTACATACACTGTACATGTACATGCACTGTAGGATTGTTATCATGCCTTGATGGTTTTAAACACAACTTTTGGTTAATTTTTGGTAAGTAAGTGGATTGACATTTTAAACTACCGGTATTGTTTTACTGTTTTTACACTAATTTTATATAATCAGACATAACTACTGTATGATTATTAAGTATACTAACTCAACGGGTTATGGTGTTACAAGCATATCTAGACATTACAAAATTGAATTTTTGTAATGAGTTATTTTCCTGCTACTTGTACCTTTAATGTGAAGAATTGACAGACTACAAATCATACTGTAAATATATGTTATACCCTTAGATATGGCAAGATTTGAAAAATAACAATATGTAACATTGTAAAAAAGAGTAAATTTGAGACGTTAAAATGGGATAGATACCCTGCACTGATCTTTTTTAATTACCTTTTGCTATTACTTGTTTCACGATGAAACCCTCCTTATCTTTCTCTAAAAAGACATATCTTTTTGCAACTTCTTCCTGGTTTACTCTCTGCCTTTTTTGTCTCATGGTGTCATCTGTATGCAAAAAGTAAACAGGTATGCAAAGATTATTTCATAAAAAAAGGACAAACAACCTCTCCCTGACTGACCCCCTTAAGTGGTCCTTCCACGTTCCCCCCGCCCAAAAAAAAAGAAAAAAAGAAACAAAAATGAGCTAGATGCACTTAAACCTGTGTAAAAAACATAAAACCTTCTTTCTTTTCTATGGAAAGGGAATACAGGTATTTTAAATTTGAAACCTGACTATTTCACAAAGGATTGAAAAGCAATCAACAGTCTGTGATGGTGCCAGTGTCTTCCATGTAAATTGATACAGATTTATCAGATTCTTACAATTATTTGCCTTACTTTTCCATTCCATTTCTCTTCCTTACACATTAGATTTTTTTGCAGAATATCTGTATTCTACAGCTAAAAATTGTCATGATTTGATGAGAAACAGTACTTCATGTCTGCTATTCAGAACAACATGAGCGAGCATTATGAATGAAGTGACCACATACAGTACACAAAAAATAGCTGATGCAAACCAACGCAAGCGTGAATATCGCGTGCATAGTAACTCCGCCAAATTACATTTTGCTTTGTGTCGTAAAAATGAAACGCACAGCCTAGCTGTGCCAATACACGCCAGTCTGGAAAACATGTAGGTTACGCCGTTGCAAAGGTTATACAATTACTTAATTCAATGACTTAAAAATAGTTGTTCCTGTGTATTACAACTATTGATGTTAGTAAACTGTTGTACGTACGGACATGAACATAACGCTAAGTAGGCCTAGCGTTATTTAAATTTTGGGCCTAATCAAAGTAATTGCAACCACAAAATTACTTCCATCTATGTACATGTAAGTGTAAGCATAAATGTTTTATAAAATAACAGGCAGTACTGGGTGTTGAGCATATATTCTGCCATCAAATTTACATGCAGTTTTTATGTGAGGCAAACGAGCTGCTCATACAATAAGGTGTTTTTCGGCACTGATATATTACATCTACAGAGATCAGCAGCGGTGACTTGTGAGTGATCGTCTGGTAAACTTAAGATTTTTATCAGGAGTTGTTACTTCAATTTTCTTTAAATTGCAATAAAAATAAGAAATAAAAAGTTGAGCAAGAATAATAAAACATATTTGATATGGTTTACATGAATATGTGATGATTTTAACTCCAGGAGAATTTTGCATTCATTTATATTGTGTTGTAAATTACATAGCCTACACCAAACTACTGAATTTAAGACTGCCGCGCTTATTTATCAGCTGTAATTACAATACATGGTAAACTCAAGGAATTTCATCACATGTGAGTGGATTATATGATCAAGGATTTTACTACAAATGCAGGTGAGGGAAAGTCGCTAGCTAGTCTTTAGCTATCGAAAGATGATATCGCCGGTCATAGAAACAACAATGTGTATTTTGGATATTAACTTTCCTAGTCTAACGTTAGGGCCCACTAAACGTTAGGCCTACTGACTGAGTTTGTTTGTTTGGCACGATACGAATTATAAAAATGCCTCTTCTTGTTCACACAAATAGGAATACGTTCTTGTTATAAATATAATATTAGTGATAAGATGATTATGAAATTGAAATAAAATAACTTACATTTTTTCCCCTGGGCCTGTTACTCCCCGTTCAACACCAGGAATGTGAATGGCGGCCTATGCTGTACGATTAGGGAATTGCAATAGTTAATACTCGATGCTCGGAAAAGTAGGCCTACTTTTGCATTACATTTAACGCCTAAAATCTTTCCAGAATCATTCCATTATTTTCCTGTTTTGCTTGAGATGAAACTTTTAAAAATTATGTGAATGTGCATAGAAAATACAACGGCAGATGTTAGCTGACTAAGAAAACACCGGAATAGGGGAGCACCGATCTGATGGTTTCGTGGGTCATACACCTGTGTGTTAAAAAAATGATATAATGCTCGCACACACATTTTAACACCGGGATACGTTCATAATACGGAAAGTGGGGATAGCGCTCAGATCGATCTAAAAACTTCAGAGTGCAATGCTGCCACCCGTTTGTCCTTGGTTTTGATGATTTGCGAAGATTTGCGAATCGGGGACATCCCCGGTTCGCGGTGTATCCCCGGTTCACGGGTGTGTATCCACACAGATGTCCCCGTTCGGCGCCAGAAACATACGCACACACACACACACACACATATATATATATATATATATATATATATATATATATATATATATATATATATATATATATATATATATATATATATATGTATATTTATATATATACACATACATAATATATATATATATTATATATATATATAACTATATATAACTATATAACTCTATATAACTATATAACTATATAGCTGTATATATATATATATATATATATATATATATATATATATATATATAACTATATATATATATATATATATATAACTATATATATATAACTATATATATATATATATATATATATATAACTATATATATATAACTATATATATATATATATATATATATATATATATATATATATATATATATATATATATATATATATATATATATATATGTATATACTTATATATTTATCAGAAAATAACATTAATAAGAATAATTTTTCATGGATATAAAATAGATAAATTAGAGAATTAATTTATATATTATATTTTAAGTTCCTACGGTACACAAATTTTGGACCCACCAAGTTACACCTGTTGGAAAATTAATAATCTATTTAACACTTAAACACACGAGTGTCGTGGAATGTTCTAACATTAGGCCTAATTTCTACGTTACTTCGCCGTCTGCGAATTGTCTTGACAAACCAGAACTCACCTAAAACTAAGCAAAAGGTCACGATTTTTTTTATCCCGATGGGTCTGCAAGCAGTGAGTTCACAACTGGTTATTAAAGACCGTGTCAGTCTTGATATAATATCCATCCAACACTGGATGCTTTCGGGCCGTTAAAGTTGCTATGCAGTATTTCTGCACAGCTAGCTGCAAACCACTGATTTGGATGGTTTGCAGCTGCGCAGACTTATAAAATTGCGTGACGTTTTGCAAAGTTATGGGGAAGTTCCGCTTGTGGAAACATTTCGCAGACAGCAAATTGACCAAAACTGTGAGATATCTAATTTTTTACCGAAAATTAAACAAAGCGACACAACATATACCAAATCGATCATCGTAACATCGTTTAAGATGATTGCAGAAAAAGTTTGGAACATTGATGAGTCAATATAGGCTTGGGCAAAGTAATTTAATTTGGAGAAAAAAAATATCGCACATTTGGTCCGTAACTTTTAAGTTTTAACTTAGTTAAAATTCGAAGAGGCATACCATGCTTATCATTCAATATGCAATCGATTGTCGCTACTTTCAAATATGCTTAAATCCGTTCTTACAGTTGCAGTATTAATACTTAAAATATTAGAAATCTAATGCCTTTATTCCAATTTTCAACAAACTTTCGTTTGAACCTAGTTAGGCCTAATGTTAACAATTTCTTCAAGTATGTAACGGTAGGCTACTTTGAAAGAGCGCCACAACACCTGGGTTAAGGAAAGATAATTCCTAACTTCTAAACTTTAAGTTTGAGCAATCCATGATGAATAAATCTGTCAACAATCACGACTAGCGTCAATATTTACTTACCCTTGAAAGAATCTGTAAACCTTTCTAGCCCCTACTCTCGTAGTTTTTCTTCCACAAATACATCCATCTCGAGTCTTATGCACGTTGAAAGTCAAGATGGCGTTGAATTTGTATAAATCGTGTATAATCGGATTAACGGAGAATGCCGACAATATCAACCAATTATATTTCGGCATTAGTTTTGAACTGTTTACCAGTTCAAAATCTGACTAGAGATCGGATGAAATGTTTTCAGTACGGTTTGAATTTTAACAGAATCGGTTTAAATTCGAAGCGGACGACTGTTCTGAACGAACCGCTTCGGATCAAATAAAAATGAACCGGAATACTGGTCAAATATTTGACCCGGTTTTTTTTTAAAGAGTGTAGTACTGCATGGTATCAAAATCATATACTGCAGTTGCCAAAAAATCTCTCATACTGCAGTCCAAATTTGAAATCCTGGGCGGCACGAACCCACCACTGCAGCATGGAATTGCGCCCCCACACACACATATCCCGGCTTGACAGCTGAGAAATTTCAAAACCAACGCTTTGGCATTTTTCCGAGATACCCTATGGAATTATTATGTTCAAGCTTAGAGGTATGTCAAGGACAGACCTGGCACATACCTAACTTAGTTTAAATAACGCCAAGTATCTTTATTCTGAAATGCAAACACTATTGCTTTATTTCTTAAAGACAATATTTTGCTACAAATTGTATTATATGTATATATATATATATGTATATATATATACATATATATTTAAATGTATATATATATATATATATATATATATATATATATATATATATATATATATATATATATATATATATATATATATATATATATATATATATATATATATATATATATATATATATATATATATAAATATATATGTATATATATATATATATATATATATATATATATATATATATATATATATATATATATATGTATATATATATATATATATATATATATATATATATATATATATATATATATATATATATATATATATATATATATATATATATATATATATATATATATATATATTTATATATATATATATATATATATATATATATATATATATATATATATATATATATATATATATATATATATATATATATATATATATATATATATATATATATATATATATATATATTTCACGATCGCAACGTGATCGGAGAATAAGTTATTTGAAATAAACTGATTTGCACAAGAACAAATATGTTTCGGAGAAAATTGTCCAGGGTAG
>JAIGNY010000615.1:977500-995349 GCA_020152595.1 Chiridota heheva
CTTGTTTTTCCAGAAATGTTTCGAGACTGACTAGCATTTTTAAACATGGAAATTTATATGCATCCAACCGTCAAGGGCGGAATTGCGCACACATAGCGTGCGCCTAACGGCGTGGGTTCCAGGGGTTCGCTAAAGAGCTCCTGGTGGGTCCAGGGCGAAGCTCTGATGATTCGGTGTTTTTGATGCCCTGAAATTGCTTTAAATGTTGGAGAATTTATCAGTGATGAGTAGGCCTACTAAATGAATACATGTGCTTTAATTTGACAAAAAAAAAAAATCAGCTTAGATCATACATTTTTTGGCCAAATTTTCTAGCTCTAAACAAAAATCCAAAAGTAGGGGAAAATTTCCCCAATGCTGAGGAAAGTAATGTATAACTTCTGACAAAAACTAAATTAAAATTTCAATAGCGTTAAAAGCATAGAAAAGAAATAATCTACCAAATGGACTGACCATTGCTTTTCTTTACAATTTTTCGATACAAAATGGCAGACTGGTGTCAATATAAGAAAAGGTTCATCTTTTCGCGATTTTGAAATTTGTGATGATTAAATTACATAGAGAAATTTGTGTGAAAATTGTGTATAATTAACTTAAAATTTGACTTTTCGTTAATCTTTTAATTGCGTAGATACATTTTGAAAAGTAAAGGGGATAAAGACTGCAAAAGTTAAAAACTATTGGCACGTCAGTACCAATCCGAGCGCCAAGCGCGAGCGTGGCGGCGTGTAGGTCCAGGGCTCGCTTAACGGTCCGTGAGATCCAGAGCGAATCCCTGGTAGGCGGGTCAGGGGACGAAGCCCCCGGCCGAAAGCTTTGAAGATTCCTTGTTTTTGATCACCCCAACTGAACGGTTTTAAAATAATGGAAACTTTTAAATAAAGATACAAAATCGACAGCCTTGGATATGATCTAGGGGCGAAGGCAGCATCTTACACCATTTTTACTGATGCTAATTTATTCATTAGTTTTTTTTGGAGGGGGGGGGGGAGATTGATGATTTTAAAAGAAAGATTCTTTGCACTGGAATATAGTTTGATAATGTAAAATAAGGCTGGATATCTATAGCTCAACAGTAGTACAAAGTATCGGGCCTACGGTTGAGTTCGCACCAAACGTAAGTTTCGTCATCCTTTAGACGCGAATACGACCACCGACGCGTGAACGTACCGTGTTTCTGAAAAAACATTTCGAGTTCACGACTTCACGAGTTCACGAGATTTTCGTCACGAATTCTCGAGTTCACGGATTAACGAGTTTACCAGTTTTTCATCTCGAATTCACGAGTTTACGACTTCACGAGTTCACGAATTTTTCATCACGAATTCACAAGTTCACGACTTAACGAGTTTCAATAAGTGTATTGTTTCTAAGTGACCACGTGTTACGCCAAATGGGATATCGATAGGTCGGTACTAATAAAGTATCACTTCGCCATCCAAAAATGAGAACCCTCAGAGAAAGGGCTATTATAAATATTTTCGAGAAGACCCATTTCATGGGACAGGAAGCCGAGTAGTTGAAAATTTTAGGAATGATAGAGTTAGGATAGGTCTTGACTATGCATATCCAAACTTGACGAGATTTGTTTCAGTAAAAGTGTAATGAAGATTTACTTTACCATGGACCCACACCAAAATTTGAGTGATTTAGTGAGTGTGTACAAAACCTTTTCACGTCGGCCAAAACAAAGGGTCAAAACCTCCGGTGACCCACTATTAAAAGTACCCTCATTCGAAGGATATTAGATGGTACTTTTTGGAAAATATCACAAAAGATCCCAAATCTATGACATTCTGGTACAAAAAGGACCCCGAACTTGACTCTTTCATCATAGGCTTTAATAAGGAAAACAAATAGTTCCGTGCTACCTGTAGCGAGATTGAATATACGTATATTACATGCAGGTCTAAATAGGAAAGTGAACTCATGAGCTCGTGAATTCGTGATGAAAAACTCGTGAAGTCATGAATTTGTGACGAAAAACTTGTGAACTCGTTAAGTCGTGAACTCGTGAATTCGTGATGAAAACTCGTAAACTCGTTAGGTTGCGAACTCGTGACGAAAAACGCGTGAACTCGTGAACTTGAAATGCTCCTTCAGAGCCACGGTATGAACGGGTACTTCAGGGTTTTTTTTGTTGATTTTATTGCAGTTTTTTAATCAAACTAGCACAAATAACACCGAGATAGCATGTGCTAGCTGATTAACATACTGAGTACATATATGAAGCACACACAATAGTAATCTATTAATAGCATATACAATTTTATTAGACTTTGTTTCAATATTCACTACTTTAAGTGTGGAGTACCAATACAGTGCGGAGATAATACAATGATATTCCCTCAACTTACATTTTAGAATCTTACATTGAAAATTACACGTAAAATTGTACATACATATTTCCCACACTAATAGAAGGAAGTATAAAAAAAAGTCTCTAATTGGACTACAGCATAGAACAAGATAGTACAGCTATATACATGCAAAACGGGCACTCCACCTAATAACATGAATAAGAGGAAACTAGCCTATGTAGGAAGTAGTACGAAACCTTACTTTCACTTAGTGAGATTTTTGGTACGTAATAAACTCTGTACCAGAATAGCAAACATAATTTTTGTTTGCTAGTCTTGTACAGTCGAATAAGTTCCAAAAGTAGAGTATAATGGTAATGTGAAGGCTTTATTCCAGTCAATTTTAAAAATAGAAATCCAATTTAACAATAGAGATCCATTTTAGAAATAGAAGCTGTTGTAAAGATTAATTAAAAGATAATAAGTTTCACATAAATATAGCAATAGTTTTACATAACAAGAAAAAAGTATAATAAAAATAAGTATAACCTTGTGACATGACTTATCCTTCTCCTTAAAAATTTGTTCCAGCAAATCATAGCCACAAACTTACTGTAGCAAGTAGTGAGACCACTTTATCTTAATTAGAATAACCACACAATAAGGACTTCATCCATTGCTAATATGTTACTCAGCACCACTTTCCACAACAACTAAGGTTTTCAGAATAAAGAAAATAAAGAAGAAAAATAAGACCCGACCTGGTTATTTATCAGGTCGGGTCTGACTGTTTGAAACTTTAAGGAGCAGAACAACTAATGATAATTTCAGATTCTTACATGGAAAATTACACGTGAAATTGTACATACATATTCCACACACTAATACAAGGAAGTATGAAAAAAAAAGTCACCAACTAGCCTACAGCATAGAATAAGGTAGTATAGCTATGTACATGCAAAACGGGCACGGCACCCAATAATACTCCGGTTCGTACCCAATCGATCATTTACAGAAGTATCCCACACAGCGTCTATCCAAATTCAAAGTTTGCATTGGGAATAACATAAGAATCAGACACATTTCGAGCGCGGGGAACTCAACCACTGCGAAGGAAGCAAATTTGTCTTCACGATTTGAAGCAATGGCATATGCATGATCATTTCACAGTGGGCTTTTAAATCAACCGTGCGGTTTTCAAGAAATTTAAAAGAAAAGTGATAAATTCTTACCGTTTGGCAGTCGCGCTTTAAAAAGGTTTTCTAAAATTATGAGAAATAACTTAGGGATTTGTGAAAATCATTTAACAATAACTGCGTGATAGTAACCAAGTTGTTTTACTTTCGCGAAATAGCAAACTTTGTTACAACCTTCAACGAAACGACTGATAAGCGTCTATGACTGATACTTCACAATAGAAATGGCGGCTTCCATATATCACTGTAAGCTCAGTGCGCATGCTTGAGCAACCCGATCGGGGAACTTATTGAGTCCCCCGATCGGCGGTACGAATCGACTTAATAACAGGAAACTGTTAGCCTATGTAGGAAGTAATACGAAAGCTCCCTTTCACTTAATAAGATAAAGATTACTTAAAAGATAATAAGTTTCACAATAGTATAGCAATAGTTTTATATAACGAGACAAATTATAATAAGAATAAGTATAACAATGTGATCAGTTCAATCAAAATATATTATGCTATCTAGTCTAAGCTCTCTAAACAGCTAAAACTTTGCCCATTTAATTTTGTAATTAATCAACTCGGTCATTTAATTTTCAAAGCCTACAACCTTCAAGGAATATATCAGCGTAATTTGTTGTTGTAAATTAATATCTTTCATATTATGAATTTAGGAACCAATATACAAAGTTTTAGACTATCTTCTCCAAAACTTTCGGAAAAAATTTATTTTGAACAGGCGAATTTCCTAATTCAAAAAGGTTTTTGAACGATCATGTGACATTTTATCCCACGTCGTAGGAGCGACAAATTGTTGTATTGCGGGAAGCCAATAATATGTACCAACTACGTGTTTGCCACGGTAAATAGCGCAGGCAATCATGGCTGAGTAGCTGTGTTCTTTCTCCAAGTGAAAGTTTATCTTTTTATTTTCAACAACATGATAAATAAATTGACTATGGGACAAAGATGCAAAATGGAAAACTTTAGGTGATTTGCAGATTTACGGGGCATGTTAACAAAATCGTTTAGGTGTAATAAAATGAAGCAATCTTTCGTATTTTTGTAAAAAGTATAAAGAAACGAAAGTAAGCCTACTGACGCTGAATGACTGATTCAAGGGAAAAATTGTGGTGCATAGAAGAAACAAATGATCTGGAATTATCTCATCATTTCTGTATTGGGCCTTGTACTTAGTTACTAGATTAGTCCTAACTTTAAGACACTACAGATCGCACAAATAATATTTGGTTTTCTTGTTTGCTCGTTTTCTCGGAACTTGTGACTTTATATTTACTTTCAAAATCAGGTTTAACGTTTTTGTTTTATTTTGGCCGTCCGGTAGTTCTAAGTTGTGTCCTATCGGCCCGAAGCCCTTGTAAGTTGTAGTTCCACCCTCGCCAGCGCAGAAATGCAGTAAAAATAAGTAATCACAGCTTCGAAGTTTAATCCTAAGAAATTTATCTTCCAAGACAAAATTAAACTGTAATCGAGCCTTAATTAAATCATAATGAAATTGATTAACAATGTAGACATATCGTATTGGTAAAGTGCTTGTTTGACGTAACGTTCCAGTTATGTGACCATTTGTGTTTGGGTCAAATTCAACGCAAAAACCGGAAATGTCGCTCTGACGTCACGCACCGCCCTTAGAATTGAAAAATAGACGTTCGACCCGTAAAAAACAGCGATACTTTTTCACCTATTTCTTTGATGATGACAGCGTTTTTTTCCATAAATTTGTTTTGGAATACCTTAAGTATATTAAATGTTAAGATATACACTAAAATGAAATTCCATGGGAATATTCCTTTAATTGTGCGAGCTGACACTGAAGGAACGTGTTCAAGTTTTTTTACCTGTGCGTACTGGTGATTACTTTTTTTCTGTATAGACGTACCCATTTTGGTAATTTCTTCCAATATATTGCTGTCAGTGGTAGTAACCATTTTGGTAAGTTCTTCCATTTTTTCCTCTGCAAGGATAGCATTTTCAGGACTAGAAGGTAGACTTTTCATACCCTGGACCTTAGGAAACTTCAACTTTCAGTCGCAAAGTGGAAATGGAGTTTTCCCTTTGTTTAGCAATAATCAAAACCATGTTGAAAATACTTGTCATGTTCAACGTTAGTTGCGCGTAAAGGACATAAATGTTATGCTCTAGGTCCAGGCGCAAGGTAAGTAGGAGATGCTCATATCTTTTATGACAGTATCCCATTGTGCATACACAGTGTGGCAGTATCCCATTGTGCATACACAGTTTGGCAGTATCCCATTGTGCATACACAGCTTGGCAGTATCCCATTGTGCATACACAGTTTGGAAGTATCCCAATGTGCATACACGGTTTGGCAGTATCCCATTGTGCATACACAGTTCGGCCATTTGGTAGAGGTTTGGTGCTATATTGACTGTAACGTAAAACATCATTGTAACCTCGGAAGGACATGGCATCTTTCCTAGACAAGTTGCGTGCAACCTGTTCAGCCTCAGTCTTTTTTTGCCAATGAAGTGATGAATACTTAGGCTCATGGTCCTCTAAGGGGCACATATTTTCTACACTTAAAACTTCGAGACGATCTTGGTTTTGTTGCTGAACAATTTCCAAAAACCTCATTGTAGTAAATCAATCTTTCAATGAAGCCTTTCGAAATTTTAGATCAAGATCTTCATCATAACTGGTGTAGAAACATAATCCCTTAGTTAAGTTACCTTTCTCTCCAAAGTCTGTAATACCAATATCTACAAATGTCACAAACCCAAACCCTTGAGTGCATCCCCTTAATTCAGGTAAACCCGCATCGTTAAAGCAATGCGCCAAATAATTCCAAATAAAGTTATGCATTCTAGTTCCCCATAATCTAAGATATTCTTAATGAATCCAGAGCATGTCTAGCTGTCCATCTTCGTGACACTCGTAAACTGCATAAAGTCCTTGTTGATACAATATGGTGTTGAATGTGATAGCGCAAACCCGCATCCAAAACATCAAGTGCATATTATATGTTTGCAAATTTAGTTGTGGGTTTGTTATATCTGTTTGCAGCTGTGATAAGAAGAAATAAAGCTTATTTAGGACACTATTCGTCACTAGGACATTATTTGTCTGCCAGACGGTTGTCAAGGAACCTCTTAGCAAATGGATAAGTTAAGGAAATGCCCTGTTTGGTGGCATGAAGAGTACCATTCGGTTTATGAAACCATTCCCTACTGTCCAATTTTACTGTACAATTCAGCATACTAGCATAAAACCGCCCACCCTCCTAATCTGAGCCGCACTCCCATGCATCAAACGTCTGAATCTGTTTCAGTATTCCCTCTTATGTTTACGAAATATCCCATACTCCCGCCTATTCAATGTGAAGACATATGCCCCAGCTGTTTTCTTTGTATCATGCAATTTGATAACCTTAACCTTGTCACACTTTGTTAGCTTTGCATTATCTAGAATTTTCATAGATGCGTGTGCAACGGTTGGTATATGCATCAGCAATATATTATCGAACTATTATATTATACGAACAAAATATATGTACCCTATATGATATACTGAAAAGACTACACCATCATACTGAAACATGTAAAGTGATAGCTTACTGCCACCACCACCCCCACCACCACCATCGTCATCATCATCATCATCACCACCACACCACCATCATCATCATCATCATCATCATCATCATCATCATCATCATCATCATCATCATCATCATCATCATCATCATCATCATCATCATCATCATCATCATCATCATCATCATCACCACCACCCTCATCATTCTCATCCTAATCCTCGTCCTCACCATATCACCATCATCACAACCACAACCACTGTCACCAACACCAACACCACCAACAACACCACCACCACCATCATCATCATCATCATCATCATTATCGTTATCATCATCACCACCACCATCACCACACCACCACCACCATCACCACACCACCACCACCACCACCACCATCATCATCATCATCATCATCATCGGATTCCTCCACTGGTGTCGGACGGATACGCTTCTTGGGTTTCTCAGAATGCTCTCTTTTGAGGAAATCTGCAGGACTTATACGTTTCTTGGTCTTCTTCACTTTAGTGTCAGATCCCACTTGAGCGACATCAGTCATTTTTCCCTCCTCAATAGTTGGCATTGGTGCATATTTCTTAGAATTTAATTTTAGTTGTCGTTTGCCAAGTCCACTTCCAGATGGAACATTGGCTGCATTCAATACACCAACTTTGTGGGGAAATGTGTTGCTGTGATGTCATACGGAGCCTTTTCCTATTTGATTATTGGCATTTTTGTGAACATTAAAATTTGAATATCTCCTGGTAGGAATAACATATCAACTTGACCCATACATTCGTAAGTTATGTTTTCTTTTGTAGCCTCTTGTACATCCTGCATACCCGTTGAAATAAATTCATTTGCACTATGTGTTACGCTTGTACTGCCTTTGTCCACATACCTTCTCGCGCAGTTCATGATGCTGAACTGGTAGGGTAAGCATTTGGTTCTATATTGGGTAAATCTGTCTGATACCACCCCACTATTTTTTCCTGTGGTTATTTTCCAGCAGCCGTCATAAGACAATAAAGTTTCCAAATATCTTGTTCATGAGTACTGTTGCATAAAGCTGTGGACCTTTACCCATTGAACAGTAGTTCCACTGATGACCATAATGTATGAAAGATGCAATTGATGAGGATGACTTTGTGTGAAGCAATCTGATTACCTCTACTGTTAAGGGTCTTCTTCAGACCTAACAATAATCGATAGATCCCTTGGGATTGTGCTAGGATGACAATTTTAAAGGCCCCAGAGTTGTATCACTCCATTGGGTAGAAATATTTCTTCTTCCGCTTGTACAATGGCTTTTTGGTCTTGTGAGGTTTCTGCAAAATAATCTAATGCTGGATTGGCAGCAACATAATTCAGACCCGAATACATTTTACGTTTCTTGAGCGGCTCATAAAAATCGTTATCTATAGTTTGAGATGGTGAATGCTTCCAAGTGTGCTTTCAATTGTTAGTGTTGATAATACAGCAAACACCTACATCACTTGATACGCCTATACCTACTTTGCTTCAACAGCTGGAATGGAACATGTGAAAGCTGCTTTATGTTCTGATCTTCATAACCTAGAGCAGCTATTATCTAAAGCATAACATAATCCATGGTTGAAGTTAGTGGATACTTTATGCATAAATGTCACGTCAAACAACTGCTGGCTGGCTGATTCTAATACTGAAAGGTTATTAATACTGTGCCACAACGGACCTTGCATTAGAAAAGCTGGCTGTGGGGTTCGAATTTTTAAGCTTTCGATGGTGTGCACTTCCTTGAATAATACATTTTAATGATGTTAACGTTCATTTAGTGCGTTGTTGGTATGCAACTCCCGCTACGCCCCCACTTCATTTAATAATAACTGTTCATATGGTCACTTATTGCATTTTTGGTGTGCACTCCATACTTTCATGAAAATTACGTTTTAATAATGGTCGTTTAGCACCTTCTTGGTATGTAATCCCCACCGGCCCTCACTTCCTTGAATAAAAACTTTAAATGATGTTTATTTGGCACGTTGTTGTCCCACTCTCCTTCCCGTCCCAACTTCCTTGAGTGATTTTGTTATGATGGTCATTCAGCGCCTTGTTGGTATGCCCCACCCCCCTTCCCCCTCGGCTCATACTTCCTTGAATAGTAAGTTTTATTGATGGTCATGAAGCGTATTGTTAGTATGTAACACCTCCCCTTTCCCAATTCCCTCCCCACCACCATTTCCTTGACTAATAAGTTGTAATGCCTTGGTCATTAAGCACTTTGTTGGCATAACCCCCTTCTCCCCCACACACACTGACTTCGGAATAGTCATATTGCTACCCATAATTTGAAGTTGATGTTATACAGTGGGCCTGTTCCCACACGTTTTTTCATGCTTTCGACGCCAAGCTTCTTTGCAAGGATTAACTTATAGGTCAATACTGATTAAGCCTTAATTTCAAGGAGTTGTGCACCGTGACTGTTGCATAAGTTGTCACATCACAATTGTAGCTTGATCTGTGGGGTTTACCAAGCTACCTACATCACCAAGATCATATACAACTAGCTATCACGATGTGTAGAGTAGCGTAACAACCCTGTACCAGAATTTACGATTGATAAGAAGACGCCCTCAATTTGGATGATACATTGAAAAAGCTTCAATATAACTATATAACTTTGTAAAGTAAAGGTAGGCAACACTCGAATATCATTTTTTAGGTCAAATATATCACTGTTTAGGTCAAACACAGTCACTGTTTAGGTCACTGAAATATCACTGTTTAGGTAACTAGTTACGATTGACGGAGTAGAACGATGCAAATTGAAATTACTTAGTTTCAAAAATATTCAAACGAGAACGAAAAATTTATGAAAGTTAACTTGATCAGAAAATGTAATGCCATTAAAATGAAAAATACCTTAATATTACTTTAATTTAAGTCTAACAAAATTGATGGTGAAGAAAATGTGAATAAAGTAATACTCGTTCACTTGTTTAAATATATGTCAATTACAGTCAGGGAGAATCCTTTTGGTGTAATAAGAAAATACACCAAAACTTGGAGCTTCGTATTCATTAAGATCCATGGAGGCCGCCATTTTAACTTGTGATAACGTTATATCAATGGGGTTTTTACTAAGAGAAAGGTAGTATTTGTGTAATGTAACGTATGATGTATACGACAACACAGAATCATGCGTCGATAGGGCTGTTCAAAAGGTCAACGACCTGTCAATGGAAGTCTTTTCTTAGTTTATCGCGAAGTCCACGATGAAATTGAAAAGTCCGCGATCCAATCTAATAAACATTCATTTGATCTCCGTTTTTTCCTTTCAAAAATATCCCCCGCGTGTCCATTAAAAATCCCCATTGACTTAACGTTATCACAATAGTTAAAATGGCGGCCTCCATGGATCTTAATAAGTACGAAGCTCTGAACTTTGGTGTATTTATTATTACACCAACAATACAGGAGTCACCCCTACTGAATTATGAAGGGTGTAATAATACGTATGCGAGTGAAGTATTTTCAAATGTGTTGGAAACGGGAACGATAAATTTGTAAAATTTAACTTGATCAGATCACGTAATGCTATTGAATTAAAAATACCTTAATGTTACTCTAATTTGGGTTTAATAATATTTATGGTAGAGAAAATGTGAACAAAGTAATAATCGTTAACTGGTTCAATGATATGCCAATTATTGCGGAGCGTGATAATACGTATGGAAGTGAAGTATTTTCAAATGTGTTGGAAACGGGAACGATAGATATTGAAAAACACATTAATGTTATTCAACGATAAATTTGAGAAACTCAAAAAGAAAGTGCAATGCCTTGCTTTGAAAATCTTTTTGATGCATCATCAGTTCTTGTATTCCATTTCACAACATGCACAGGCGGGAGTTATAGGTGCAAGATAGGCACCCCACTCCGAAACTGTTTTCATATTTATACAACTATTGTTCGGTTATTCTTGTATCTGACATTTAATTATGTTTCCACTTCCTTTTCCACTTCCGGTTGTTTAATTGATTTTCATGACTCCCCCTCCTTTTCCTATATTAGGTGGGCCAATCCCGCTCATGTAAGTAATAAGTGTGTACAATTCCAGGGGTATGACCATACTTCTCATCCAGAAAGTGGGACGGGTGGGGGCATGTCCTCATATCAAGCAATTGGGATCGAGGGACAAGAGGCAAATTTTTCCCAAAATGTACTGATTTTTTTTATAAATTATACGGAAAAGTTGGAGGAGGACATGTCCACCCTGCCCCCCGTGAATTACGGCCCTGTTCCGAAGTGCCTATATAGAATGTTTGAATGTATGTTTCTTGCACGTGATGGTAAATAGGATTTCTAATAGGGCGTAATTCCCGGGGGACAGGGGACATGTTCCCGCAACTTTTCAGCAGAATTTTAAAAATTCAGTACATTTTGAAGAGAATTTTCCTCATATCGACCAGCGCCCCCTCCCTCCCACACACTTTTTGGATAAGAGGCCATGTCCCCTAATTTCAAAAATGAGAATTTACGACCCTGCCTCCTGATAACCGTTAATATCAATATTCAAATCTATTGTAATCATTTTTTAATGAAAACTAATTCATTTTATCAAAAATTATACTTTTGTTATTTCTATCATATGAAAGTAGTATACAAGTTACATATGCAACAATAATTTGCAACTGTAATACCATGTCAAGGTGAAGTCAATACACTCTTGCTTGGGACATGGGGCGGATCCAAATTTGGGTATATTTACAGTGCTTATAGGGAACCAACTCTGGACTCAAGGTACATGTTTGTTAGTTTAAAAACAGAAAAATAACAAGTACAAATCTTGAACTGATCAAACAATTACAGCTGCATATAATATCTAACTAGCTCAACGGAACATTTAGATGAGTCATTCTGTCATTGCTGTACTTTAGATCTGAGCTCTATCAGAGTTTTCTTATCTTAGCCCAAATTTAAAGCCATACATTAAAATAATGCTTTCCCACCATTCCTGGTATGCATACATACATAAAATAAAAGGAAATAAAAGGGAATAAAAGGAAATATACACGGTTTAAATTATCAAATTTACAGCACTGATTCTGGTTGCTTGTTCAATTCAAGGACTCACAAGTCACAGCCAATGATCTTCTTGCTTTTAATGCAGAGGAAATGTGGAGTTGACTCTATTGAGAAATGCACTCCAAACAATAGGATATCAGGAAATTGCTTCTAGAGGGGGAAAATGGAAAACTAGTAATCAACCAGCATGAACTATCAAATAAATAATTGTTAAGCTTAATGTTATAATGGAGAAACAACATTTTACATGGATAAAGAATATTACAACAATGCCTGTCTGTCTGTGTGTCGGTTGTTCTTTAATTTTATGGGATGATATCGAGTTCGATGTAATAGAAGTATTAAAAACTATCTCTAAATCCTATAAAATATATATAAATCAGCTTTTTTCACTGTCACTGTCAGAGCCATTTCTTAACAGCCGATTTCTGTTTTCTTTCCTCTTTGATACTAGATTGGCTATAAATACAATGTATTAGTTATTTTACATTGGTTGAAACAGGAGTATGGATAATCATAGCATCTTAATTTTACATTTGGCTAACTCTATATTTTATGGTTAGCCTATATTTTTTGGTTTCAAGCAATGTTTTATGCCATGCAAGTTTTAACAACATTTTGAATGTTCTCTGGTTGTTCACGCATTCACATAAAATCTTAGAATGCAGTGATTATGCAAGTAACTCAGGACTTACTGTTAATTATAACAATAGAATATACTATAGCGTCATGGTCTGGCCAGTGTTTATTTAATTTTGATAGTACATCTCTTTTCCCTGAGGATCTGTGATTGGTGATGTATTGGCCAACTGATTAGGCCTATAGTCTAAAAAATATACTATAGTTTGTCAGTTCTTCAAATGAAGGTGAGTCCTTGTACAAGATATGACAATCACCTGGTTCATCAATGTACACTCTTTAGTGACCATGTCTGGAGTCGAGTCAAGGGGTGTCGTGAGTCATATAATTGTCAAGTGTGTAATATCTAAGGAATAGCAGTGATAATGTATAAGAAATTTCTGCATACTTTTATTCAAAACTGATTTGCTCTGATAACACAAATGTACTACTGTAAAATAGCATACAGTGTAAATATACATTTTTCTAAACCTGTTTGAGTAAAACAGCAAGCCACATTATACAGTAAGCCACCTTAGAAATGAAGACAAAAGCTTTTCACACAATTCATTAATAAGTTACAATTATAATTGTATCTGTGGCATTGTGGCATGATCATATTTACAGTCAATACATTACATACCATAGGCCCACTCACACTCATAAAATACAGTTTTATAAGAGTATCCCAGATTATCAACATATTGTACAACAACAACATTTTGGTATAGCAATAACATGCAACAAAGTATTAGAGAAAAAATATTTCACTGTTTTGCCAAAAAATTGGATAATTAGGGTCTTAGAGTGAAATTTCACTTTTAACACAAAAATTTAACGATAGCATTTCAGTTACAGTATAATTTTTTTCTTATGTATAAGTTATAGTCAGCGGGCTAAGCCCTCATATCTTACACTTTCGTTGCACCCCGCTTGTAACCAAGGTTTGACATACAAGAAGTGTTATTCTTAGACTTAATTTATCATTTTTATTTGTTGTCCAGTGTAATACGAGATACTTTTTGAGAAAGCACGAGTAAAATAGGTAATAATTTATATCTGAATATATACCGTAACTGCGAAAACAGGCATGCCGCGAGTAACAATATCGACGTTTTCAGCCAATAGGAAGGAGCATTTGCTGCTATGTGATGAGTCACATGACAATATGTGCAATGTTGAGGTTTTTCACTCACTGCATGACTGATCGATAACAAGATAACGGACGATGGAAAAATGTATTTGTCATTCTCGAGAAAAAACTACTGGAAAGTTGACAAATTTCTCAGAAAAAAAGTTGGAACATCTTCGCACATTGTGCAAAACAGTAGAAAGATATCAGACGTGGCTGATTTAGCCTTATCGCCCTTCAATCGGAAATTATTTGGGCAGGAGATCGTGATTATGACTTTGCTTCGTTTAACAAGTTTCAGTATCACAAAGGCTGCTACCAGGACTTCACGTATACAACTAACATCAACAAAGCGAGAAAATCTCTTGAAACTGCTTTAAGTTCAGAAGGTGAATATTATGAACATGTTTTAATTTCAATGACCATTATCCCATGTATTATCAACTCATTAACTTTACCGTGAAAGTCGTACCTGTGTTTATCATAGTTCCGAATTAAGCCAGGCTATACTAACGTTAGGCCTAGGCTAAATTATGAATAAGTTTAGGCTTATGAAACATGAGCAATTGTAGGCCTACATTGGGCAATTCCAAAACAAATTGTAGAAAGGGTCAGTGGCAGGATTGGGATTAAAATTTTGGAGTGGGTGGGTGGGTATCACTACCAGGAGTGGGATTTGGATTTTGGGGTCGGTGGGTGGGTATCAGGAGTGGGATAGTCAACTGAGCTGTCCAGTGTTTCAAGCCTCTCGTAATACTCTTACCAGCCTCACACTAGTCAGCTCCAACGTATTCATGCACAAGGGAGATTTAACTCACCGTTGATATACCGTTGGCTCGCAATCGGCGCAACAAGCAACAGTCTCAAATAGAATGATATCTTTTAATTTGGGGTTGTGAAAATTAATTTGCAGTCTTCTTTAACAGCAACGACTGCGACTCCAATAAAAAGAAATTAACAACTGTGCAATCATGCGATGTGAACATAGTATTTCGGTACATACAGTGTAACTCGTTGACTTTTGCTTAAGTGTGTGATTCTATTTTCCGTGTACATGCTTTCGAACTCCAAACCAAAAGACAATCTATGTATACAGTAGTTCCGTAGCCATACATGTATGCATAGATGAGCATTACTAAGCAACGTTTCCTATTTTGGTATTTTTCAGATGAAACAAGTGATGCACCACCACCTATAAAGAGGCAACGTCGTTCACTCTCTCAACCTAGTCAAGCATCTGAAAAGAGAACTCTGCCACAGCAATGCATTTTTCATCTTGCAACAACGTCAAAACTATGTGGAAAAGGCGGCCACATATACATCAGAGACAGAAAAACTGGCAGCAGAAAAACAGAAAAACTTGTTCAATGCTTAACTTTAGAGGCAGAAAGAAGGCTTAAGTCAGCAGCTCTGCAGAGCAATGACAAACAGTTGCTGATCCAAATGAGAGATAAGGACTTAATTGCCATTGAGGTGTGTTACCACAAGAACTGTTATTCTTCGTATGTTAGAACACATGGAAATGTTGATGAGAATGTTAAAATAACTGCACATGAATCAAGAAAAAACCCACAAGCTCATGATAAATTTTGAGAACCTTGCTCTGTATGTGGAAGGAATAGTCATTTTAAAGGGGGAGGTTGAGAAAATTTCAAAGCTGAAAGCACAATATATGGACTTTGTTAATGCTAAAGAGGGAATCAATACACAAATCAGGACAGAAAAGCTAGAAAAAAATGCTTGCCAGGTTTGGGCCTAAGATCTCTTTCTGGCGCCCCCCAAAAAAGAACCAGATGTGAGTTAGTTTACTCATACTTTATTTCCAAAGGTACTTTAATTGAAACTAACGTAAGTTCATGTAGTTCTCTTACTGAAAGCTCTGCTACTAGTGAGATGGAATCACCAAATTTGGGACAAAGCGTACATGTACAAGTGAATGAGACAAGAGAATTATACCACGCTGCTCACATTTTGCGGAGAAGTATTAGCAATACTAAAGATGGGATGCAGTGGCCACCAACAAGCAACCAGGTGAATGATACCGTTGTAGACGATATAATTCCATTCCAGCTTCATAAGTTCCTAGCTTTATTGATTTTACCAGACTGCCAAGACTTACTGTATGAAGAAGATAAAAAGGTGGAGCTTCTCAAAGAAAAGCAACTTGATATTTTTTTCAGATATTAGAATTATGACCTTGATGCTGCTACAAACATACTATTAAATTTGAATATTATATGTTTTTATAGATGTGTACATGTGAACCTTGAGATGTTTATATGAAGATGCTGCTTCATTGTATTCCTTATGTCAAAAGATGCAGGAAATTTACCATAATCATCTGTGAAATCAGAATCAAAGGCTTCAATCTGCGTTGGACTGGTCTGTGACTTTGGGCATGGATGTTCTCTAGTAACATATATTCATTTGATGTTGTCTGAAACTTTCCACTTAAAATAAGACATGATTTTGATGTGAATCAATGACACGAGTCAGAAACTACCAGTTAATCACCAAAAAGAATGATGCATAACGTTTATCAGATATGGTCTAGTGGATGTATGGAGAAAGGAGGGGGAAGTTCAGTTATGAAAAACAGAAACAGAACCCAATTTTTATGATAGTGAGTATGGCACACTTCATATGTTTTTTTGAAAATAATTATGAATGGTACCTTAGTAAAAAATGTGAAAACTTGATATTCTTTTTATAGACCTACCATATACAATCAATATATTACAAAAATTGAAGAGGATCCAGACCCCCTGACTCCCTCTGGGTTTGCCCCTTGTATTGTTGGTGGGCAAATCTATCTATATCTAAACTGATGTAACTAAGAAACCTAAGTTTTTTGTCCCTTAGTTTATTCATTTAGATTAGCTTATTATTTATTCCCTCTCATTGATTGAATTTGACAGGAAATTATCTCAAATAAAAAAAAATATATGAAGTAATCCCTATTTAATTATTACCTTTAATTCCAATAATGAATAATTGAGACCAACATTATTTAGATTCAATAAGGATGATAATTATATGAGGGACAATGTTTCATTTTAGATCACTTCCGGTTTCATGTGCGCCTAAAAAAGTACTCGCAGTACAAACACTTTTTCTTTGTAGAACTTTATTATATATCATATTATATCATGTTCCATATCATTCAAGGAAAGGATGCTTATGCAAAGAAATAAAATGTATTTGTGTTCAAAATATGTGTTTTTTTCTTTAATTTAAGTATCCCTATAAGTCATGACCTTTGACCTATAAATTTTCTGTCCATGTTGTTCTGGTCATTCATATATCTCATCTCTGCAAAGAGAAAAGCTTTTGTATTTTTATACCAGTGTATCATCAACATTGCTCCAAACTTGATTTTTCTTTGAAAAAAAGTAGCAGAACAACTATATGATGTGAGAGTGCATACAATTTTTGTTCACAAATTACATGTTTTCTCAAAAAGTATCTCGTTTTATCCTGGACAACAAGTCAAAAAATGTTGCTGAAGTGTCTCTTTACAAAACCCAATCATCAAACCTTGGTAACTAAAGAGTGCAACGAGGGTCAATTTTTAAGCATATTTTTGGGTTTCGGCCCACTGACTATTATAAATGAATATTCATGTCTTTTCAGTTAGGTATATCTTAATAATAGAATAAAGTTTTATACTGGGGACTACAAGGGATCATATTATTTTCTGCCTGTATAGTCCACAAACAATCCACATGAAATTACATCGCCTGCGTGACGTAAATAAATTTCCTTCAGAAAATGACTAAATCGCCAAAGCTTCCGGGGTTTCGCCCTGGATCTACAATAATTGATAAATAAACCGCATGCATCAGAAATATAACAGCATATGGCGCTGTAGTGTTTGCTTTTGCTTTTGGTGTAAGATTGGTTGTTGCTGGTGAAGGATTATACCCCATATGAAATTACTTGAACTTGAAGAAATTTGTAGCATATAGAGCTTGT
>JAIGNY010000606.1:0-5000 GCA_020152595.1 Chiridota heheva
CCCATACATTTTACACTTTACATATATTCAACAAGAGCACTAGAGCAAAAAGTGAAGTCAGAAGATGAGATTTCGTCGGTCCAGACAGATGTCAATATCCTCTCAATGGTTAGAGACAAGGCACCCATAAATGCTGATGAGAGATATCACCAAAAACGCAACCTCCATTTTGCAAGACTGTTCCATTGTCTTCTCTATAAAGCATGAAAAAACAAGATCATTCATGAAAACAAGATCATTCATGAAAAACAAGATCATTCATGAAAAACAAGATCATTCATGAAAAACAAGATCATTCATGAAAAAACAAGATCATTCATGAAAACAAGATCATTCATGAAACAAGATCATTCATGAAAACAAAATCATTCATGAAAACAAGATCATTCATGAAAAACAAGATCATTTATGAAAAAACAGGATCATTCATGAAAACAAGATCAATCATGAAACAAGATCATTCATGAAAACAGATCATTCATGAAAACAAGATCATTCATGAACAACAAGATCATTCATGAAAACAAAATCATTTATAAAAAACAAGATCATTCATGAAAATTAAGATCATTCAAGAAAGCAAGATCATTCTATAAAAATAAGATCATTTATGAAAAAAACAAGATCATTCATGAAAAACAAGATCATTCATGAAAACAAAATCGCTCATGAAAAACAAAATCATTCATAAAGACTCTAGATGTTCATGAAAACAAGATCATTCATAAAAATCAAGATCATTCATAAAAATCTAGATCATTCTTGAAAAAACAAGATCATTATGAAAACAAGATCATTCGTGGAAAATAAGATCATTCATTAAAAACAAAGATCATTTCATGAACAACAAGATCATTCATGAAAACAAAATCATTTATAAAAACAAGATCATTCATGAAAATAAGATCATTCATGAAAACAAGATCATTCATGAAAAAACAAGATCATTTATGAAAAAATAAGATCGGTCATGAAAAACAAGATCATTCATGAAAACAAAATCGCTCATGAAAAAACAAAATCATTCATAAAAACCGAGATCATTCATGAAAACAAGATCTGTTCATGAAAAAGCAAGATCATTCATGAAAATCAAGATCATTCATAAAAATCTTGAGATCATTCTTGAAAAACAAGATCATTCATGAAAACAAGATCATTCGTGAAAAATAAGATCATCATGCGAAAACATGATCATTCATAAAAAAACAAGATCATTCATGAAAACAAGATCATTTATGAAAAACAAGATCATTCCTTGAAAACAAGATCATTCATGAAAACAAGATCATTCATGAAAACAAGATCATTCATGAAAACAAGATCATTTATGAAAAATAAGATCATTCATGAAAACAAAGATCATTCATGAAAACAAGATCATTCATGAAAAAACAAGATCATTCATGAAAAAACAAGATCATTCATGAAAACAAGATCATTCATGAAAACAAGATCATTCATAAAAACAAGATCATTCATGAAACAAGATCATTCATGAAAATAAGATCATTCATGAAAACAAGATCATTCATGAAAACAAGATCATTCATGAAAACAAGATCATTCATGAAAACAAGATCATTCATGAAAACAAGATCATTCATGAAAACAAGATCATTCATGAAATAAGTTCATTCATGAAAACAAGATCATTCATGAAAAGCAAGATCATTTATGAAAACAAGACTCAGTCAGAACAATAAATGAACTTGCATATATGCCTCTAGCACCTCTATTTAAATATCTGCCATCCTATTTTAAAACTCATTATTACTGTACTAGGGCAAGGCCAGGGACAGTGCTATAGCTCAAAGAGGATGGGGGTTTGGGGCCCCACTTTTTCAGAAATAAGGTTATCAATGTCCCTTGGAACCCCCATACCTCCAGCACCTTGTTTTGTTTTGTGCATGATCTTTCCTTAAGGAAGTTGACAAGACTCCTATCACGAGCATAGACGCTAAGCTGTATGGCCTGCATAGCAGATGCCAGTCTTGTGCGACCGGGACGGAAGTGGGCGAACACCCGGTTTTCACCCAATTCTTTTCAGAGAAGTGTCCGAGAACCAGGAAGTGTGACTTAGGGTCCTACCATTGGGACTGAAGGCTTAACGTCCCTTTCAACGGGACAGCGAGCGAGCTGTCTGTATAGCTGTGTAAAACTGGTTAGACCTAGTATATATAGTGTTCATAGTACTGTATACATATAGTATACATAGGTGGTAAATTACTACATTACACTGTATAGCACTTTTCACTTTACATATTACTTAAATAAAGCTAACTGTGCATTTCTTAGTTCCCATTCCTACCAAGTTAGTGGCTGAGCATTTAAAAGAAGAAAAAATATTTTTATTTTTATTGGAGAATCATGATACTTTTTATTCCTTCATTACGGTTTGGTGGTTTCTAGAGACTAGAACTGCAGAATGAAGAACTGCAGTATTGACTGAACAATTCTTATCTCAAAGTCTCAAACAGAGCTTGCCCAGTCTGGGCCCATACTAAAAAATCTTGTTTTTTGAGCCACAGATTAATGCCATTTCTTTCATGCAGATTTTCTAAACACCCCGATATCAAAAGGATGCCCATCTTTGTTTTAATGTTTTAGGTTAGTTATTTATCATATACCTCCATTCCAGGGCAACCGTGGAAGCAACATAAAATTCATTTTTCTATCATGTAGGTCTAATGCCAATTGCATGTACCACCCCCCCCGGCAAGGTGAGTCAAATGTAGGTCAGAAAATAAAATATGACTCACATGTGCATCATTTCACTAAAGATGTCAGTAATAAATGGACTGTGGGTGAGTCATGTTACCAAAAGATGTCATTCATTTCCAATGACACAAGTGGGTCAATGTGGGTCACTTTGCTAAATCTGTTGCATGTGATCTAATGAAGAATTTATGAAAAGATAATACTCTTAAAGGTTGTAGGCTTATTGCTTTTTAAGATTTTGACATAAAATGTATCTCTGCCCAAATTAACTTTTTTTCCTTTTAAATTTTACTTTTTTGGTGCGTCAGTATGTGCATCAATGTCAATGTGATGTCCGTCACTTTCGTGACTGTGGTGTGCGTCAATTTACACTGAACTGTGCTTCACTTTTATGACGCAGTTAGTCATTTTGTGACCAGATAGCCATTTGTGTGACTGAGGGGTGCATCAAAATACACCACTTGCATGACGCACGTCGTGCAATGACACACCTTGTCCGGGGTATAGGGGGCGGGGTGGGCCATTCAATTGGAAGGTGCATAATCGGTGTACCTGGATGGTCCCGTCACACACACCATGCAAGATTATTAACTTTTTAATGAAATTCTTTAATACGCCATATGCCAAACCAATTGACATATATTTCATATGCCACAGATCTGCGAGCAAACTACTTTCAAATCCCAGTATGGGCTGAGCCTCGACAAAGTAAATTACAATATTATGCAAAAATGAAAATGTTTTTACCTGTCCAAGTACAGTTTCTACAGGAGCACTACTGCTTGTTGGAATACCCAGATCAGCAAATGTTGGTCTGCTCTCTTCCTTATCGCCGCTATCAGTGGAAGATTTGCTTCTTTCCCCATTAAGATCCATCTTGAATGAAAAATTCTTGGTTAAAAGTTAAATGTTTTAACTTTAAAAGTTTGGGCCAAAGGCTAATCACCAACACACATTTTTTTTCAACTTTTGGATTATCGGCTAGTTAGATAACCACCTAGCCTAGGCCTGGAAATGTGGTCAAATCATTGTCATGAACTGCTGGTATTTTTCAAACACATGGTTCAGCAGACACAGTGGAACAGTGACACTCGTACTCACAACTGGTCGCCGATCCTGTCGGGGTCACTGTCACTGTCGGACTTGAGTCTAACGTAGTTAATCCGCTTCTTCTACCGTAAGTTTACAACTTTCTTCCGAACAGTTTTTTGCTGTGGATCTATCGGTAATTTCTTCACAGTTTGAAACATAAACTCCTCGTTAAAGGTAAAAGAAGTCTGCTGTTAAATTGTTATACAGAATATTATGCACAAATTAGAACTTCCAGATCATACAGGCCTGTATCATGTGTCACTGCTAGTTCTGAACTTGTGACTGAGGATAGTGTTGTTTTCCCTGATATCACGGAGTTACTATAATCTGACCGTCATTGAGTCCGTGATTGGCACTTTGAAGTTTTCTGTGGACAGCTCCTGCACTTTACAGCAAAAACATGCTGCTGTCTGACTGTACATACAGAAACCATGAAAAATGCCATACACATCAAAAACCTTTAAATTTTATGGCTATTTTATGATAAATAATGCAAATCTTATTCATATTGTATAACATCACAACAAGAACGTTGATCGAATGCGCAACTGAATATAGACCAGAGGTTTTGTTCTCCATCATACCCTTCTTAAAGTTAGTTCAGTGGTCAAGCATGTCCATCTTATATGAAAAGAGGACTTTAAAAGAAACAAAATGGTGGAAGAAAGCATTTAAAAATCTTATTCCGTAAAGGAAATGATTCAGTTTAAAATTTGGTATCAGTTGTGCAGAAACGACTGAAAGCAGACTAATTGTGATATCATAGCCTCAGATTCCTCAAAGTCTTGATGTATTCTATCATATTTTGTCCTGTGATTCTGTGGCCTAAAACCATAGGATATGTCAGAAAGTAATAAAACTGAATATAAAAAGGATATTTATAATATATCACCTGAAGAAGTTTGAGGAAAAATAATTAAATAGTGAACAAACTAAATAAACTTTTTTTTTTTTTTTAATACATAAAGATTTTGAGGAATCTGAGGCTGACATCACAACTAGTCTGATTTCAGTCGTTTCTACATAAATGATACCAAACTTTAAACTTGAATAGGCCTATCTCCTTAACGGAATAAGATATTTGAATGCTTTTTTCACCATTTTGTTTCTTTTGAAGTCCTCTTTCATATAAGATGGATATGTTTGACCACTGAACTAATCCTTTGAAATTAACTTTTCTTCTATTT
>JAIGNY010000606.1:10000-15000 GCA_020152595.1 Chiridota heheva
ATAAAATGCTTCGTTTGAGAAAATGTCAAAAAATATTTGCATTATGCCCGATGAAATACATTCTCTATAATTTTGCGCAAAAATGTATAAGTGTTAATTTTTTATATATTTATTTTGAAAGCAAAAACAGTGCTCCCTTTAAGACTCTAAGACCTACACCTCCCAAAGGCCCCACATATTGTCATGTGTTGGTGCGTGTATCGCTTACCATAAAATTTATTTTCGTTTCATGACATTACTTTTTCCCTTACACCCCCCCTCCCCCCCCCCCAAAAAAATGAGCTGAACTGAACGCCTGATGTATAAACATCAATTTCTGGGAAGGAAAGTTTGCCCCATCGGACCCACGACAAACACATTTATCTAAAAGTGCAAAAAAGGAAAAAAATTATGTGCAATAAGTTATTTGATAGAAATATTTCTATACATTTCGATAAAATTTATGCTTAAATTTAAAACTTCAGGTATTATAAGGAGACAATTTTCTTTCATACAGTGAACAGGTCTGTGTTTGAGAATTCAGCTATGATCCTCGCACCTTTTCATATTGATGGGGATTACCGTTAAGTAGGATGATCAGATGTTAGCAAACCATCTTCCCAAAACCATCTTTCCAAATTGTCAATATTATTTGCAAAAAATTGTTACATGGGCTTCGGAGGTTTTATTTCCAATTTTATCATAACTTATGTATTGTTATAATGTAATCATAACAATCAAATTACAACGTTACAATGTGCATACGCTTATAAGTAAGAGTGTAGAAATTATTAAAACACGATACTATTTTATATACTATTTTAATTTTTGCCGTGAGTCAAATCATTTATACCACTCCTTCCTCATGTTTAATATTTACATGGGAAACAACACAATTTTACAGATATATTACTGTAACCTTTGGTCATAGGTTTAGAAAGAGAATGAGGGCCTTTAAGCCGATTTCCCGATTGTATACTTTGTACCCGGTTGGGAGGTGAAATTGGAAATGATTAATTTAGAATTGAGAAATGTGTTAAAATATTGATATTTTGGGGACAATTGCCTGAAAATTGGCAAGACTTTCCGAAGACTGGTCAAAATTTCCCTGAAATGAAAAAACGAATTTGGCATAATCACGAAGTTACAAAATCCGTTAATATAGATTACGGATTTGAATCCGTAATAATAGCAAATCCGTAATAACCGCTATTACCCAATAATGAGTTGACATAATTAATAACGAATTGAAATTCGTAATGATAAAGAATGCAAAGGAGAGTGGCTGGAAATATACTTAAATGACAGCCATAATAGGCTTTCGAACCATTCCAATCGCATGCAGATTCCCGCAAAAAGATCAATTTCGTAGCATATAAGGGAGGGTCTTTCCAATACTACTTTTAGTTGTGGCCAAGCCTTCCTCTTGTATACCAATAGTAAATATTAAATTGGTATCAATGAGATATCTAAGAATATATAGGACAGTAGGAGGGGCTTGGTTAAGCATGGACGCAAGACAACATGTTCCCCAGTCCCCCTCCCCCTCCCACACCCCTATGTTGGTATGTGATCAAAGTGTGAGTGGTGTGTGTGGTGTGTGTGGTGTGTGGGTGGCTTTAAACCCACCAACTCATGACATTCGTATGTTTACACACTGGTTGTTTTTAGTTATAAAAATGGCTGTTTTCTAAACTATTATGACTAAAACACTACTCTAATTCAGTATTTTTGCATTTCGATACATGTGACCTGTTAGATAGGATAAGTTAAAAATACGAGTGTAAGTTAATTTCCTAATACCGCCATCCCAATGTGTGTTGTATATTGATCGGTCACCAGTTGTATAGGATTACATCAGTTGTAGGGTCTCCACATGTATGAGTGAGTGGTCACCAGTTATAGGATTATGAATACGTCACCAGTTGTAGGGTGGGTGGGTTTGTGTCACACAACATACTGTACATTACAAAATATCCCAATCTTTCGTGTTCTGGTAAGGAAAGTATTCCAAACTGGTCGCTTGTACCATAAGTTTCAATGGGCCATATGATTAGTTATATGCTACCTTGGTTGCCTGCTACCATGATTGCCTTGTACGGACTTTTAAAGTTGAAAAGAATCAAGCCATAGCTTGTGACACCGTTACGGGATTACAAGATTACAAAAGGGGGTAAGAGGGGAGGGTAAGAGTGGCCGGGGAGTAAAGGGCTCATTCAGAGGGTTGTCAAGATTATGAAAAGTTTGATAAAGATCACATAACTTCGATTAGATATTTCTGGCCCCTTTTCGTGGCTTTAAAGTGGGTATTCCAGTGTCATTCTGAGCTTCGCTCGTTGGGCGGGCATGTTGACTTGTTTGTAGTAAGTCTGTGTAGACCTAATAGTACTACAGTGCTGTTTGCATGAATATTAATGCACAGAGCGAAGTGTTAGAAATAAGGGTTTGTTCATGCCAGACCAACTGTTTTGCATGTGCCTCATTACGGGAATATGCAATTGGAACTGCTATTGTCTGTCCATTGGAGGGGGGGGGCGACGCAATGGGATGAGGACCACGCCTGGCCAAGTGTAGGTTGATTTGAGGTGATTGGTGTGTTGTTGGAAGTTGTAGGGCGGAAGTTGTATGTCCCGCATGGCATTCCACCATATATCCTACATTGCATTCCACTTGTTCCACTGGCATCCCACATGTCCCCACGACATCCCACCCCATGTCCCACATGGCATCCCACCCCATGTTCCACATGGCATACCACCACGTCCCAGATGGCATCCCACCCCATGTCCCCATGGCATCCCCCTCATGTCCCACATGGCATCCCATCCATAGGCTCCCACATGGCATCCCACCTCATGTCCCACATGACATCCCATAAACTCCATAAGAAGCCTCATCCTAGCTATAACTGTCCCTGATTGAGCATACTATGTATGAAAGTGTCAGTTCATATAATAGCTTCTGTGCAAATGACTTGTTAAATAAGAAGAAAAAAATATTTATGCCTGACATAGCCCCTGGTGTATACCACATGGTTTAAATTATACCAAAATGTCCTGCATGGCCCCCATCCATGTCCCACATGGCATCCCCCCTACGTCCTTATGCAGTCACATCCTGTCACACTCAGCCAACATTTTTTCAGTAATGCAGTGTGTGATAAAGTAGTCCCCCAAATACCTTTTTCTGGAAATATTTTTGATCTGTTTTGTCATTTCATTTTTGAGTGTCTGGGAAGAACTACAATAACTACTCCAAAATACCGTGATACTAGGGATGTCATGATATTGCTGTCTGAAGTAACAATTTTGGCTAATGAGTACCTGTGGCAAAAGAATTGCAGGCACTCGTGGAACAGTGGGCAAGTCTAAATCTTTTTCATCAAATGAACATAACAGCAGACTGTTTTATCGCTGATAAAGAGCTAAAGAAAGCAATAACGGCAATGCATAAAGACAACCCAGGATAAAGCTTGGTGATTATTGGGCAACTTTAACAGTAACCGTGTCCCTTTTCTCGAATCCATGGGTTGCCAAAACCTAGTCAATTTTGTCACATTCTCTAAATCCAATTCTACTTTGGATGCAGTTTATGTTATAGGAAGTCACTATAAAGCTTTTAAACTTCATCCTATTGCTACATCTGATCACTTCAGTGTATGTGCTATGCCAAAATATACTGAAAAACATAAATCAAAAGAAAGAAAGTCAAAGCGTCTGCATAGAGATCTTAGTAATGACAACATACAGAACTTACGTGATATTTTGACCTCAACAAAATGGAATCTTTTACAGTCTTGTGATTCTTTAAGTAAGCTGACGGAAGTGGTTTCAAGCTACTTTCAGTTTACAACTACTGTCTGTATTCCATCTAAATCCATATCCATTTGAAAGATGATGATGAGGCTGCCTGCTGATGACAACATCAGACATTTAGAGACGAATAAAAGTATTGCAATCAAGGCTGGAAACTCAAACTTAAGGAATAAGATACATAAGACCATCAATAAACATGTTCACATGATTAGAAGTGATTATTTTAAAGACATAGCCTCTTCTTCGTCTTTCTTGGGCTTCATGAAATCCATCAGGAATCCAACTGATATACATGATGGTGAAGGCATATCTGCAGATTTTGGCTGCGAATTGAGTGAACACTTTGGACGCTTTAATATTGCAGTAAATAAAGACATTACTCTTTATTTACCTGATATGACTATTGATACGATTCCTAAGATAGTACAGGAGGAAGTCAAGAAGCAATTTGGACGTGTAAAGCATGGTATTGCTTCAGGGTTTGATAATATCCCATGATGGGTATTCAGGCACTGTTCAAATGAGTTAGCCGATATCTTTACTGTAATATATAACAAGAGTATCGACCAAAGTATCATTCCATCAGTCTGAAGGCTTGTCAAAACTTCACCTGTACCTAAAATAGGTAAACCTGCTTCAGTGAATGATTACAAACTGACAGACCTATTGATATCTTAAGTATTGGGTTTAATTGCATGTAGAAAATACTGCTACCATATATAATGCAGTCTATAATTACAAGGGGTAATCAAAACCAATTTGCATACAAAAAAATGGTTTTGTGTACTGATGCCGTACTTACTCTTATCCATGGTATAGTTTCAGGGCTAAATAAGAGAGATACAACTGTTTTCAAAGTCTTGTTTCTTGATTTCTCCAGTGCCTTTAACACAGTTTTACCAAATCGTCTAATCAGTGACTTAACCAATTTCATTGAAGAAAAGTGGCTTATCCACTGGCTGGCTGACTTCATGCAAGGATGGTCTAGACAAGTAAAACTACAAAAAGGGTACTCTGATAAATCAGAAATCAAAATTGGTGTTCCACAGGGAGGTCCACGTTCTGCATTTTTATTTACTATATATACTGATGAAATTCGTTTGGACTCAAATTGTGCTGTTGTCAAATATGCTGATGACACCACCATTTCGTGCAATATCTCTAAGCAGACCCATCGCAAAAATCAAGGTGACTATCAAAATTTTG
>JAIGNY010000606.1:20000-119492 GCA_020152595.1 Chiridota heheva
TTAGGGTATAATGAAGACATACAAGCAGAACAGACAGTCACACTTGCCGAAGATCACTGTGCATGGAGAAATCTTGTGGCCACCTTCTCTGCAAACAAAGGATTATTATGATATTGGATTCATTCCAACTGATTAAGTGAAAGCCAAAAACTTAAATGAAGCCTACATTGTGAGCGATGATAACATAAATATGCGATTAATTTCATTTAGATAATTCATTTACTTTATTTAGTAAAATGACTATAAATTTTTTATGTCAAATCACTCTTTACTTATGTAGTTTTTATTTTTATACATCATATAATTATATTTTAAATTGATTCATTATAAACACAAATAAATGTTACCTTATCAACTTGTGATTACCGTGTAAGTGCCAAAGATCATTTGGGGCAGCAACATAATAATCTCTCTTCAAAAGAACTCCATTCATACGACTTTGACTACCAATGGGGTCAACACTTCTAAGGCTTCCTTCCACACGATCCCTTTGCACAATACCGCCTTTGCTTCTAAGGCAGCCAAAAGTCATCCTCACTCCCCACTGAGGATGTTCTGTGGGTATCTGAAGCACCATTTTAGCATCTTTATATGAGAAAAATGAAGATAAAGGCACAAAAAATATATCAATTTTAAGCATTTTACATTATTCAAGCATATTTATCATTTCCAACAATTACATTTTAAAGGTTGTATGGACATTTTTTTTTTTTAACTTAAGTTAAGTCCATAGTTTACTCATTTGTATTTCTTTTAATTAACCGTGATGTTTGAATTATAGAGCTAACAAAACAAGCAATAAACATCCTGAAGTAAAATTGTCAGTTCAGATGTTTAACAATATATTAAAGGGGGCAGTTAGACACAGATGAACATATGAAGAAAGCGCCCCTTGAAACCACGACGGGTTAAATCTGCCAGTGGCAGATTTTTCCCATTTCAAGGACACAGCTCAGGTATTACGTAAGCTTTTTGTAGCCCGGTATCAAGACGAATTTGATAATCTTGCCGATCCACCAGTGTAACTTCCTCCCCTGATCTATTTGTTTCCGATGTGACATGACTTCTGAATGCTTTTTATATTGGTGTTGCTTAATTTAAGGCTCATTATTCATTAAGATGTTTCTCTTGTATATACGCCATTGCTCTAATCTTTAAATTAAAAAAAATTCTTTAACGTTCGTTCTTTTTCGTTTCGGATTTTTACTAACGATTAAGTTAAGAACGCGGCATTGGAATGCACGACGTTACAACAAAACATTCTCAGACCAATTCCTTCACACAACAAAAATTGGGAATGAGAGTAAATCGGTAGTAAAATCAGAGACCTGCTATTTAAAGCTCCATGGTAATACACAGAACAGAAGGAACTTTTGATAAACTATTCAAACAGTGCGGTTTTTCCATTTCCGTTCACCCATAGAGCTATTAACTGAGTTAATAGCTCCATGGTTTACCACAGCGCTGCTGGCAATGTCGGTCATGCATGTTATTGTTATGATGTTGTAGGCCTACTGCGAATTTGCGCGTGTTCCTAGGATCCTACCATTATCAATGTTTACGTGATCTTCATCCCCATAAACTAAGTTAATGTTTCTTTAAATATGAATCTTATTATATTTTCGTTAATCATGGTTATAACAAGAAATGTTCTTACCAAGTTTCGTTTTGCTAAAAAGACATAATACATATTATAATTTTATTTAAGTAAAATATCCTCGTGTGATATTGGGTGAACCCAGTTAAGATGGGGAGGAAGGCTTTTGGATAGAATGGTCTTCATGATTTCAAAAGATAGAAATGATTTACCACAAAATACGAAATATAGCACCAATTTCGTTTTTGAAAGGTTTAATTCTCTAACAATTTGCACAAGTAAAACAAATTTCACATATTTCATACACTAAGAGCACAAATTTTGTGGAAATGAAATAGAAAATTCAAAACTTTCTAAGACCTGGATGTCAATGTCACCTTATCTTTCCTGCGGTTACTAGAATGCCACAGGCACAGAAAACAAGGATGGAGTAGCGTTCAAGGGCTGGATTCTGTAATGAAAAGATGATTAAAGACAACATCCTACAAAAAGAGCAAAGTATAGAGGTAATGGATACTGATAAAATTAAGCATCTATGCTTAAATTTCAATACATTAATTTACCACACGCCCTATTTTTTTTTTTCAGAGGGTGCTCCCTTATTACCTCCAGCCTGCCCCCTTTTCATTAACAACCCGGTATTTTGTTCACTAAAACATACTTTTAAGAACTATTTTGCCTTCCTTTCATGCTTACAATAGTTCCCCTGACAATACAATAAGATACAGAGACACTACTTCTTGCAATAATTATTCCTTTAATCATATTCTATGTGCCCTCAAACCTCCAACAAAATTTAGTTCTGCTCTAAAAGTATTACTGCTGAATAGCTGTTTACATCACGACAGAAGATTCAAAGAAAATAGATATATTTTACTATTCCCAAGTAGGCCTAAGTTTCAAACGGGATTGTTTTTATATAAAAAATAAAATTGTTGTGAACCTAACGTAAGTGATATAAGATTTTTAATATTTTAGTGAAGAATATTCTCAGAGAAGCTGTGTAAAGTTGATTAAGGTTAAGACAACAAAATTTGCCTTTCATCTCCAATAGTCTGCATTTAAAAAACCATTACCTTCATGATGACGCAGATCATTAAAACCAGCAATCCTACAATGTCATTGTCAGCATACAGAAACGGGTAAACTTAAAGTGAAAGAAACTACAGCCAACAATGGTAAATGATTCCATAACTAGGCCTAGGGCCTACTAACTTATTAGTAGGCCTAGTAGGCGTAACAAAATTTGACCTAACGTTAGCCTACATGAGAATTTTTCAATAAACTACCAAGATAGAATTAGTAAGCCTACTATTCTCTAACTGTTACTACTAAGTCAGTGGTAGGTAAGTGTAAGTTAGGCCTGGACTATGAAAGAATTAACATTAGAATTGATTTATTTTTATTTAGAATATTTCATTGCAAAAATCCTAGTGTAGCGGTAAATTGCAATATAGAGTTTACTGAAGTAGGTTCACTATGCGTAGCTTAAATTCTTATTTTTCATTATCATTTGTTATCCTTCGACTAAAATTTCAATTCTAACACAAAAATTCAACAAGAGTAATTTCAGTTACAATTAAGTAAAACAAATTGATAAAATCATCAAAAAATCTCAACATTTTCAGTTATTTTAATAACAGAATAAAGTTGTATTACAAGAAACACATATTTCGAAGTTGTACCGCTATACTAGGATTTTACCATTTTATTTTGGAAGTTTTTACTTAAGGTTGGTCAACGTTAGGCCTAATATTAAGTTACAGTAGGCCTAGTCTAGCTCGAGGGTCTATGTCCAATTTAGGTTGAAACTACGAAAAATCCTTTTTCTAATTTACCGTAAACAACGTTAGGCTAGATTTTGGCTATTCACGAGGTCTGAGAGACGTAACCATGCTAAGTAACCGTGTAGGGGCTAAGTAACCGTGTAGGGGCTAAGTAACCGTGTAGAGCTAAGTAACCGTGTAGAGGCTAAGTAACCGTGTAGGGGCTAAGTAACCGTGTAGGGGCTAAGTAACCGTGTAGGGGCTAAGTAAGCGTGTAGGGGCTAGCGTGTAGGGGCGTGCGTGTAGGGGCTAAGTAAGCGTGTAGGGGCTAAGTAAGCGTGTAGGGGCTCAGTAATTTTGCTAAGTTAAAGGGAAACTTTATCATTTAATAGTCAATGGGATATTTGACTGTACGTTAGGCTAGATCATCATTTTCGAGGTTAGAGAGACGTAACCGTGAATTGGCTCAGTACAGTTTTGCTAAGTTGGAGGACTTTAATCATTCTAATACAATCAATGGGATATTTTTATGAATACTGGTGTCGCCTTAGCCAGTCAGCGAAAATTAATGGTACGCCTAGGCCTACTCATATATGTTGGAAACTATTATCTAATCATGATAGGCCTACACAATATTTGTGAAGAAAAATAAATTATTTAGTATTTTTTTGAAAAATGATAAAATATAGTTTTTTCTGTCCGACCTCCAGAATGTCTAACGTTACAACTTGTCTAACGTTAATGTCTGAACGTTAGGCATAACGTTAGGCCATGGGGTAGCCTAGTATAGGACTCCAGTACAAATGCTGAAGAGCCTAACGTAATGTATAACGTTACAACTTGTCTAACATTAATGTCTGAACGTTAGGCATAACGTTAGGCCATGGGTTATAGGACTCCAGTACAAATGCCGAACAGCCTAATGTAATGTCTAACGCCGAACAGCCTAACGTAATGTCTAACTTAACAACTTGTCTAACGTTAATGTCTAAAGCTTAGGCATAACGTTAGGCCTTGGGGTACAGGACTCCAGTACAAATACTGAATAGCCTAACGTGAAGAGTTCGATTACCAGTTTAAGATTCAAATCTCGCCTACAATTCTTCACAGTGCGAAGAGATACATTCATTTCGTCTGCAATTCTTCCAATCGTGTGGCGAGGCTCTATGAGTGTCTTCCAGAACTAAGGATACTTTGCAAGTAACGTTAGTGGTAGGCCTAGTGCGTTCGTACGTTGCGTAACTGTATTCACTCGATCATGAAATCAGTAGAAGTGAGTTTAGTAGTAGTACGTATCAAAACAGTAGTAGTACGTGTCAGAACAGTAGAAGTGAGTTTAGTAGTAGTACGTATCAAAACAGTAGTAGTACGTGTCAGAACAGTAGAAGTGAGTTTAGTAGTAGTACGTATCAAAACAGTAGTAGTACGTGTCAGAACAGTAGAAGTGAGTTTAGTAGTAGTACGTATCAAAACAGTAGTAGTACGTGTCAGAACAGTAGAAGTGAGTTTAGTAGTAGTACGTGTCAAAACAGTAGAAGTGAGTTTAGTAGTAGTACGTGTCAAAACAGTAGTAGTACGTGTCAAAACAGTAGTAGTACGTGTCAAAACAGTAGTAGTACGTGTCAAAACAGTAGTAGTACGTGTCAAAACAGTAGTAGTACGTGTCAGAACAGTAGAAGTGAGTTTAGTAGTAGTACGTGTCAAAACAGTAGAAGTGAGTTTAGTAGTAGTACGTGTCAAAACAGTAGTAGTACGTGTCAAAACAGTAGTAGTACGTGTCAAAACAGTAGTAGTACGTGTCAAAACAGTAGTAGTACGTGTCAAAACAGTAGTAGTACGTATCAAATCAGTAGTAGTACGTATCAAAACAGTAGTACGTATCAAAACAGTAGTAGTACGTGTCAAAATTGCCCTTTTGGGATTCCATAGTCAGTGAACCTGCCCCAATCCGTAACTTACTTACTACAGTCTGGTATTCATGAATCGTGCGCATGCACAACTGTAATTATTTGGTGTATTCCATTTGCAGAGCAGGTAATTTTGTTTATTGATAAAGCAATAAAATAAATGTAAACTTTTATTGTTTTTCATACGTTTTAGTTGTTTTTTTCTATGCATTTTAAAGAATAAAATGATTAATGTTTTGGCATCGTGTTTATGTGCGTGCATATTTAACGCACGGTTCAATGGAAGCTCCTAAAGCTGTAAAACTCCTTTGCCCCGGGCATTAAATACGTATTTAAACACTCTGCCTCAATATTAATATTCAAAGCACTATGGACATCTAGCAGGACATGTGAAAGAGCAGGAAAATCTGATTGTAATAGTTTCTATCATTTGTAAAAAGCTTATTTAGTTTTCAAGTTATGGCCGAACAAAATTTTAAGATTTGTGCGAAATGTGTGATGTAGTAAGAGGAACACATCTCAAAATCTTTGTGTAATTCTTTCAATTCTGTTCTTCAACATCAGGTACTTGTGAATTTTGTATTGTCTATTGTAGATACATGATGATCATAGGCATATGGGCACGTGCTTATATAAGGTCGGGGGGGAAGGGGGGGGGGGCGGGAAGACGAAACTTTGAAAATACCGAACACTTATTGATGAGTTCTGGAATTGTTTTGAAACAATTGTACACAACGCATTGATATGATGTTTTATACAAGCAAATGTGCTTCCTCAAATGTGCACTACTTAGTGTACAGTATAACCTACTGGACTGTGTATTTAGTCTTTACGTTTTGCCCCTAAAATGATGAGTATCCACACGAGACAAAATATTAAACCAGGGAGTTGTTTATATCAACTCCCTTATTAATCAAACACACATCATTGGCCCAGGGAATTAGTGTCCGTTTTGGTTCCCCACCCCTTCCCCTTCCCCTCCCCCCCCCCCCCTCCCCTCCCCTCCCCTCCCTATCTTCCCCTTCCAACCAATTAATAGAAGGTCTATTCATTTTGAAGAGTTGGATTTCATGGCTTCTTTTCTTCTGGGAATCTATGATTTATCCTAATTTTGATTTATTTTCGGGAAATCTCCTTCAATTTTCGAAAAATTTCTTTCAATTTTCGCAACTTCCTTCATTATCGTCAATTTTCTATTATTTTTCGTGCAATTTCCTCCAATTTCCGGAAATGTCTTTTCCCATTTCGAGGAGTTTTGTTAATTTCGGGAAGGTTCTTTCAATTTTCGTAAATTATTTTTCATTTCCGTGAAATTTGCTTCACTTATCCTGAAATTTGCTTGAATTTTCATGCAATTTGCTTTAATTTTTGTGCAATTTCCTTCATTTCAATCATATTTTCAACAAATTAAGTCCATGTCTTGATGACCATAGTCCTTTAAATAGACATAAACAAGCTCGCTTTGCTGTCATGGCCCTCAGGCCACGGCAGATCTAGTATTGCTGAGTGCATGGTGGAAATCTGCCAACTTTTAAAATCTTCATCTCATGAACACAATTTGCATTTCAAATTTAGTTCTGGTTCTGGTTCATGCTTATAAATGTACAGTCATCAATATACTAAATACAACATTTATGGGTGTTTTTGTTTCTCGTAAAAATGATTTTAATCGATAACGTTAGGTAGGCCTAATGTACGTCGTGTAACAACCCAAACTTGTAAAAGCGACTTCTAACACCTGATATGTAAGGAACTATTGTTTTGTAATTTTGTTTAATTTAGAAGAAAAATAGATAAATTTACTACCACAACATTATTTGTGAGTGTTAGAAAAAGAGATTCAGAGAATTCGTATAAAGCCAATACGAACAATGCTCCTGAGGGAGGATTTGGACTTTCGCAATGTCCTTTTTTTTGGTTCCGATACTATCAGTATCAGGAACCCATGCAGTTGTCTGCCAAAAAGTATGTACAGGATCTGTGACGCTTTGCTTGTAAACACGATATTTCCTGCATCATGTCTCACAGATGGTTCCTATTGTTTTAAGTATCGATATCGTGCATATTAATGAGTGGGCGTGGCAAAATGTAAAAATCTTCAAATGCTCATAATTTAATAACCATATGTCTATTTTGCATCTTCTTTGGCATAAATAAGGTGTTAGAGTTGGTGTAGATGCCCATCTGATCAAATATAGAAAATCACTGATATGAATTGTGGGCGGCGCATAATGTGGTTTTACTGAAAACAGCTTGTAAACACGGTATCTCGTGAACCATACATCTATGCCATGTCATATTTGGCACATAGATGCAGCATGACCCATAGATGTTCCTATTGATTTTGGTATCGATATCGTGCATATTAATGAGTGGGAGAGGCAACATGTTCAATCTTCAAATGCTCATATTTTGATAACCATATGTCTATTTTGTATCTTCTTATAAAAATGTTTAAAATCACTGATATGCGGGGCATAGTGTGGTTGTACTGAAAACAGCTTGTAAACACGCTATTTCGTGAACCATACATCAGTGGCATGTCAAATTTGGCACATTGATTAATCATGACTCAAAGATGGTCCCTATTGTTGTTGATGTTGTTATCAAACATATTAATGAGTGGGTGGGGCTTAGTGCAAAAAATTTGAACTTTTCCAGATCTTTACAAGTGCATGCCAGTTTTGCTTCGTATGTGGCATGCTTAGTGTGCACATGATTATATGTTCTTAAAATATCATATTCAGATAATTTAATTAAGTTTTAAATCAAATGATATATATCCTGGTCCACTCATAACCTTTAAATTTCTATTAAATTAATTATTTTATACTATACCATTTCATAAATCTAAGTTCCTTTGTTTATTGTCTGTAGGCTAATAGTATTATTGTTCTCCCAGGACAAATCCCAGATGAATTAATAGACGGTCACAGTGGCAAGACTGTCACCTTTGAATTGGATTTGAAGTTCATTCCTTCTCAATGCTGAACAATAGCAACAGTTGCAAAGGATGATGCACGGGTGGGTCATCATCAGTGACTTTGTACACTTATCTAAAAGCTTAAAAGAAACAATACTTTGGTCTAGTGGTCATTGCCAAGTTAGATGTCCCTGGTTAAATTCCCGGCGGGTCCTCATCCATCAGTTCTTCACAGGTGGATTATCTCTATATAACCTTAACTGTTGAAGACTGAACGTAAAATACCCAATATATCTATCTACATTTTAAAACCTAATGTAGAATCTTGTCAGTTTAAAACACAGACATTTATAGTGTATTAGCACCTACCAAACAAAGATTCATTCCCACATCAGGGAAGTGGGAAAATTGACATCAAAGAGACATTCGCACAACTGGAACTCAAAGTTGCTATTGTTTTAAAACCTGCTTTATTTGACTTTACTATTCAACATATCCCTGCTTGGAGAGGAGAGGGCCATGAAACATGCTAACTTGAATTCAAATGGGGTCTCACTAGGGGCTCTAAGTGATTAACAAAAAGAAATGAAACAGATCTCAATATCCTCAGATGTTGATTACAATGTAAGGAGTGACATTTAGTAGGAGTCCATAAAATAACGTTATCATTCCACCTGCAATACAAGAGCTTCTTAAAAAATAAGGCATCGGAACAACACATGCAACGTTTTGGTTTCTGGTTATTTGTCTATAAACCATGGTGATTGGCGCTTAGTTATATAATTATTTTATAACTTGGTTCAATCATGCAGACAGGCAGAGGGGTGTTATTTGGGATTCATGCAAGTACAAGAACACAAAAAAAGATTGTTGTGACAATTAATTTTTTGCATTAATAGCAGTGGCATGTCTATGGCGCTTAGTTTTCCTATAAATATCATAGCACCCCCCCCCCCCCCCATCCATTTTTCTTGTTGTGAAAGTCATATATGTAATTAACCACATCAAATAAACTGCACAAAGTGTGTAGAAAATAGAAGATGGCATTTTTTTGTAATCGTATCGAGTTATCGTTAATTTTGGACGACAACTTTTACAGTTTGCACCAAAACTCCTCCATTATGGACCAAATATCTTTCATTTTGTTCACCAAATTCTTAAATATTGACCTAAGAATCTGCATTTTTGGATAAAAAATCTTCAGGTTTTTATCAAAAATCCTCAATTTTGGACCAAAACTTTCAAGTCTGCATCACAATCTACAACATAGAACGAAATTTTTTTGGAATGGGAGGTGAATTTGTAATATCAGGGTCATGCACACACGGTCCCCACCCCACAATAATTTTCAAAAAAATCTGGCAATACAATTTTAATATAGGCCTTTACCTTTTCGACCGCGCTTATTCGAAAAAATTGGGACATTTTTGGAGAAAAGTTTTCTTCATTTTCAGGAAATTTTCTTCAACTTCTGCGAACTTTTCATGAATTTCAAGAAAATCTTGGACAAAAACTTTCAAGTTTGGGCCACAATCTACAATTTACGGTGAAGTTGTTATGCAGGGCAATGCGCGCGCATGTTCCCCACCTCACAATACTTTTCAAAGAAATACAATTTTAAAATAGGCCTTTACCTTTCAATTAAAAGATAGCGGATTAGCAGGCCCATAGCCAGGGGGAGTGGTTCATCCGAGTGAACGAGCCCCATTTTGTTGAGAAAGTGTCATTTTATAATCTAAAAATATAATAAGCACCCAGAATTTAAAAAAAAAAAATTGCCCTTTCAGAGGAAAAACAATAACCCCTTTCAAATGTTCAAATTTCTGAACACCCTTTTGTTGAGAAAGCGCCCTTTTTGAAATCTGAAAAATAATAAGAACCCGGAATTTCAAAATATTTTGCACTTTTACTGTTTTATGAGAAAATGAACCCTTTCAAATTCCTGGCTACAGGCATGATAAGCAAGGAAATTGCTGAACTTCAATTTTATAAGAACAGAATAAAGGCTCAATTGCAAACCCCCTTCTTTTTTTTTTTTTTAATTCCATCGCTATTTTACAATGATACGATTTGGGTTTCTTTAGAATGTGTTTCGGCACTAAAGCAGTAAATACAATTTTAGTTCAGATATATTGTCCTTCACGTCAAGTTAAACTTTATAATTCACTTAGTTTCAGTCAAGTTGGATAAGGGAGTTTCCTTCTGGTTCTATACATCAGTGATTTGTCCAAATAACAACTCCCTTGAATGCATTCATATTGAATGCAACTTTTTGGCGCATGAAAGCACGTCAGTACAGGATGTTAGCAGTTCTTGTACAGCACAAAATAATAGTCTACTTCCACAGCATCTACAATAGGGTTCATTGTTTCAGCTCACTGACCGAGAAATAATCTTCATTCTGTCACATTTTGCTCACCTATTTCTATAATGGTAGTGCCCAGCAAAATTTGTAATTAGGACTTTGAATGGATTTGTTGTATATTTCTATCGTTTTTTACTACCTCTCGATTCCTACTTTGTAAAATTAATCACGTAGTATTAAGTTTTATTTTTGTCAAAATATATCAAAATATTTAGTTTGATTTATGAACGTTTGTAATTATTCCAAGAATTTCAAGCGACAGTATCAAAGATGGCGGAGTTTGAGCATGTAAATTACAATACTAGACCTGTCGTAACCTGAGTGCCACGACAGAAAAATTGATCCATTGTTTTTAACCAGCTAAGGTCAATTTCGTGAAACAGAGAATCGCCAAACATTAACTATGTTAATTTTTTTATTCATTTACTTTTTTTTTTCTTCTTTTCATTTTTTATAGCAGCAGGGAGTTTGGGAATAATGACAGCATATACTGTTTGTCAAGACAAGAGGCTAGCACGAGGCTTGCACGAGAAAATGGCAAGGATCAAAACTCCAGTGAATTTTCATTTTCGTATTTATGGTAGACTAGAGGACTATTAAATGATTAAAGAAATAGTTTGGTGTAAAATTGTATTTCAATTTAAAAAAAAAAAAACGTTCTTTTAATTAGAGTGTAAGGTTCATACGCAGATGGGCAAAACATGTTGCTATATAGTGTATGTTTACTCCATCTCAATAATTAAACAAAAAATGCTTCCAGTAATTAGGAAGAGGCAATTTATCTTTAAAGAAATACACACAAATTCAGTGTCAGGATTTGCCTTATTGACAAATTGTTTCTTTTATAGTCCTCTATCATATATATATATATATATATATATATATATATATATATATATATATATATATATATATATATATATATATATATATATATATATATATATATATATATATATATATATATATATATATATATATATATATATATATATATATATATATATATATATATATATATATATATTTATATATATATATATATATATATATATATATTTATATATATATATATATATATATATATATATATATATATATATATATTTATATATATATATATATATATATATATATATATATATATATATATATTATATATATATATATATATATATATATATATATATATATATTTATATATATATATATATATATATATATATATATATATATATATATATATATATATATATATATATATATATATATATGAAAATTAATTAATATTCCTTTACCTTTAAGAAAGTCAAACTCAAAAAGAGGGTTCTTTCTGTGATGTCACACTTCTGTAAGAATGATGGAAAACGTATGTACGTAGAATCGATCGTATGGGGCAGTGGTGTTGTGGCAGCCCCCCCCCCACCCAGCAAAGCTTTCTGAGAGGACGCCAAGTGCTCAAGGGGCGCGCCAAAATCGTCCTGAGAATATATCCTTTTAGGCCTTGTCTGCCTGTAAAAATGTACGTGTTCATCAATAACTTCTTCTATTAAGCACCTATATTCCATTTTTGTAGTCCAAAAGCGCATGACTTTTCCACAGAAGATAACCAATTTTCCGGGGACTTCACCCCGAACCCCAGTGCACCATTGACACTCGAGCGGGCCCTTGAATTTTTGCGCTCGGACAGTAGCCGATGCATGGCGATAGCTCGTCGGCAATATTTAATATCTACCGCTGCCATATGAACAGATAAAGGGCAAGCAATTTGATTAATGTTCACGTTCATAAAGAATATTTTGTTTTTCTACTTTTCTGGGAGGGGGCGGGGGCAGAGGCGGGGGAAGGAGGTTGGATACCCCATACAAAAGGCCGTAGCCCTTTAATAATAATAATAATAGTAATAATAATAATGATAATAATAATAATAATAATAATAATAATAATAATAATAATAATAATAATAATAATAATAATAATAATAATAATAATAATAATAATAATAATAATAATAATAATAATAATAATAATAATAATAATAATAATAATAATAATAATAATAATAATAATAATAATAATAATAATAATAATAATAATAATAATAATAATAATAATAATAATAATAATAATAATAATAATAATAATAATAATAATAATAATAATAATAATAATAATAATACAAAATATTATAATAATAATAATAATAAATACAGCATTGTCAATGCCATAAATACAATTATCTGAACTCTTAATGAATCATAGAAAACAGAGGCGTTGGCAATATTTATTCGTATCGTGAATTATCGTTAATTCTGGACCAAACCTTTTTCAATTTTGGACCAGGGATTTGTCATTCTAAAATGACAACTCCTTATTTGCACGAGACATGTTTCTGGACCCAAAATCTTCAATTGTGGACCAAAAAAACTTTAATTTTGTAAACAAAACAAAACAAAAAAACAATTCAGAGCCAAAAATCTTACAAGTTTGGACAAAATCTACAACTTAGGACAGTAGGACCAAAACCTTTCTATTGTGGACTAAGATATGGAGGTGGACGTATTGACAAGCCCTTCAAAAGCTAAATGCTACAAACGTTCCTGTGCATGGCATAGGCCTACATCTTAACATACAGAAAGTTGTAATAACCGGGTAACGTTGTGTTTTCCCTCAAATTAACTTTCTGCGCCAAGTTTAATCAGTAATTAAACTAGTGCAGTGGTACCCCGTTCAGATTTACAATGCTCTATATAGAGGAAGTACGTTTGAGATTTGCCACCTATTTTGAGAATACTGTCTCGGATCATGATATTCAAATTAAAGCTAGAAGCATTGTATGCCTAAACTCAATTTAAAAAGCATGAGGAGGGAATAGGGGGTGGGGACTATGGAAATAAATGAGCCCTTACCCTTATCTGTAAAACACATCGAAATTGCTCAAATATTTTCAACTTTCAATAGTTCTTTAGTTTTCAATGTTTAACGCTGACACTCAATGGAACTGGCAGGAAGCTAGACATGGGGAGGGATTGACGGAGGGTGTTAGCAAGTGTGTTTATGGGTACCCCACGCAACGTTCATTTGTAACCTTACTTGAACAAGATAATAGGAGGAGCAATACGGTGAAGAAGACTTGAAGATGTTCCAAAATCCTATCGGTTGATCTATGGGCTACGGGCGGCGGTCGAGTGAAAAAAAATGTAATTAGTTGTGAGTTGTGACATTGAGCTACATCCCTAGATTAACCCAACATGCCCAAAACGTTCCTGCCTATCAATTAAAATTTATTATGATATTGCGACGCTCTCGAAGTTCGGCGACACGCTTTTGAAGTTCGGCGACACGTTGTCGAAGTTCGGCGACACGTTGTTGAAGTTCGGCGACACGTTGTTGAAGTTCGTAGACACGTCGTTGAAGTTCGTAGACACGTCGTTGAAGTTCGGCAGCATATTCTCAAAGTTTGGTTGTATGTTGTCGAAGGTCGCGGGCATGTTGTAGAAGACCTACCCCCAAAACCGTTGTACTGACGAGATATTTCATCCGATTATATAACCTATACTATTGAAATAAGAATAAATGAACGAATATTTGCTCCCACCCCTTATTAGAAAAAGCTGTTCCTCTCTTTCCTCCTGTATCAAAATCCTGGTGATGCCACTGACCCCTGGTCGGATTTCTGCCGAAATCGGATAATAATGAGTTTGCAATATGTACAAACGATACTTTTCTTGCAAGTGCAACTTAAAATGTCTGAATGCTACTTAACTATGAAAGTGAAAGAAAAATGGTGGCAAAGAAAAGCAAATCAACGCTCTTGACGTTTGACGACTGATTGTTTAATTTTATAATCATCCTTTAGTTTCAATTCCTGAATTAAGTCACGAAATATAAGTCTTAGACACTTTTTGCATTTCAGATTATGTGATTAGCGTATGTTTAGTGTATGTTTTATTTTTTTTAACATGTAACCTACAATATGGTTGAATGGACATACCGTTGCAATACTGAGACGGATATAACAAAAATGAATCAATTTCTTTGAATTACATGGTATGTTGCCGAACAACAACGAGGAAAAGTAGCCTTTATTGGATGGATAAGTTTCTTTTGGTGCAAAGATTCAACATGTACTCGGAAATGTGACAGTAATGTGCGCCTTTTTAAGATGAGATTACTCGGAAATGTGACAGTAATGTGCGCCTATTTAAGATGAGAGTACTCGGAAATGTGACAGTAATGTGCGCCTTTTTAAGATGAGAGTACTCGGTAATGTGACAATAATGTGCGCCTTTTTAAGATGAGAGTACTCGGAAATGTGACAGTAATGTGCGCCTTTTTAAGATGAGAGTTAAAGAAGAAAACATGGGGACTACTGATCTATTTTGTGAGTATACGGCGTCATTGATTTAGTTTTAACACCAACAAAATCAGAAAAAATGTGTGTGCTCGAGTAGATCTATTCAGGCCCAGAATGGTGGAACCTTTGGCGCTGGAGTATTTTAACCCCCTCCCATGACTACTGGCCTGATTTGATCGGAAGTGGGAATGAGAGCTAATATATAGACGGTACCACCTTCACCATTGAACTTCGGGCAAATCCTAGCGCCACTCGTGCGCACTTAGTCAGTTTATCGAAAGCGTTTGTTTAATCAGTTAATAGGTAGCGGTCAGAAATTGTTTCAATTCTATACTGCTATACTGCTATATCAGTCCGAGGACTGTGTGGAGAGTCCTTGATCAGTCTACCTGCTGCGTAGGAAGATATTTGACATCGGAGAGAGAAAGGGCGAGGGTGGGGGCGGAGAGGGGGAGAGAGGGTGGGGCGGAGAGGGTGGGGGAGAGGGTGGGGCGGAGAGGGTGGGGGCGGAGAGGGTGGGGAGAGATTTGATTTCTGTTTCAACAAACCTATAAAAAATGTATTTTATATCCAAAAACTATTTGTAAAAGCAGGGGAGGGGCAGACTTGATTTCTGTCCGAACAAACCAATAAAAAGTATTTTATATCCCAACACTATTTGTGAAAAAGGGAGGGAGATCGGAGGGAGGGGTAGGGGCATGTTCAACCAATCTTTAGGCTTAAGTGGCATGTTACATGTTGTTGGGGGTTGGGGGTGGGGGCATGTTCACCCAATCTTTAGGTGTGGGTGGCATTTTACATGTTGTTGGGGGAGGTTGGGCATGTTAACCCAATCTTTAGGTGTGGGTGGCATGTTACATGTTGTTGGGGGAGGTTGGGGCATGTTAACCCAATCTTAGGTGTGAGTGGCATGTTACATGTTGTTGGGAGAGGTGGGGGCATGTTCACCCAATCTTTAGGTTTGGGTGGCATGTTACATGTTGTTGGGAGAGGTGGGGGCATGTTCATCCAATCTTTAGGTTTGGGTGGCATGTTACATGTTGTTGGGAGAGGTGGGGGCATGTTCACCCAATCTTTAGGTTTGGGTGGCATGTTACATGTTGTTGGGGAGGTGGGGGCATGTTAACCCAATCTTTAGGTGTGGGTGGCATGTTACATGTTGTTGGGGAGGTGGGGGCATGTTAACCCAATCTTTAGGTGTGGGTGGCATGTTACATGTTGTTGGGGGAGGTGGGGGACATGTTTACCCAATCTTTAGGTTGGGTGGCACGTTACATGTCGTTGGGGATTGGTGGGGTAAGCAGGGACGTAGCCAGTCGGAAATTTGAACGCCTGGAGGGTGCGGCCTCTGTGTTAAAAAAATAATTTGCATCGGATTCAATGAGATTAATCTCTACTGGTGGGAGGGGGCGTGAACTCTCTTTGATCGAAATTGTTACCCACAAGATTTACCTTTTTTACCGATTTTCTAAAAGGTTTGAAATTAGGGGGAATTTTTTCGCGGAAAATTGAACAAATATTTTTGGAAAATAGCCTTAATTTTTAAAAATGTCAACCTAATTTTTCGGAAAATTGACAATCATATGGAACGCCAAAAGGACCACATGTGATGGAGATCATCAACTTATTGCATGATGGTATCAAGTTATCCAGTAAAGTTATCAACTTATTTGATAAGGGTGTCAACTTACTTTAAGAAGGTATTAGTATAGTACTTCCACACCACAATCAAATGTGGTCTTCTCGGTGAATTCCATATATGTGATTGTTTCGTATATTCATGAGTCATATTCTATAGACCACGACGACGACGAGTGAACACACAATTACAATGACGGGGTCGTCACCTGCGTAATCGGTTATGATAGAAACAATGCTATCACGAAAGGCTTAATACGACCCGGACGAGAACACAGGTACGACGTACGGACAGACATAACATCGACAACCAAGTCAATGTCCACGGCCTTTGATAACCAGTTGTGGTGCACTGGCGTGTCTACCCAACCCAGGCTTGAACCCAGGACCTCGTGGTCTGTAGACATGTATGATAACCGCTACACCACAGTAGGTAGATCAACTGCATGTTGTACTCATAATATTATACATATTCAATAGTTCCCAAGTAGCTCATCAGTATTTTCGTTATTTACGTTGTCGAGCGCGAGATGCACAGGTTGCTCAAACAGTCATGTCCAACTCGCAACGTCAAGTGAGTCTTCAGGCTGACGTCACGATGCGCGTGCAATAAGGTTGTCCGTGAATTATCAGTGAAAACAAACCCTTCTCTCCACTGACACTAACGTTAAAACTTCCATCATTGGGCTTTGTATCTTTGTATATTCATCAAAATTAGCATTTTTTAAAACGAATTGTTATGATTGGTTATAGGTCCGAAATTAACATAATCGAAGCATGAATATCTAGAGCTTCACCTATCTTTCAGGGTCGCCAAAAGGACCTCATTTGACGATGGTGCGTGAAAATATTCATCTATTACGAAGTGATATGACAATAATGACATAACAATCAAATCAGTTGATACCATCATCAAATAAATTGACAAATAAGTTGATACCTTCGTGATATAGGTTGATACTTTTGTGATATGTTGATATCTCCATGTTTAGTTGATACCTTCATTATATAAGTTGATACTTCCGTGATATGTTGATACCTTCGTAATATAAGTTGATACCTTCGTGATATAACTTGATACCTTCATGATATAAGTTGATACCTTCGTGATATAAATTGATACCTCCTTGTTAAGTTGATACATTCATGATATAATGTGATACCTCCATGATATGTTGATACCTTCGTGATATAAGTTGATACTTCCGTGATATAAGTTGATACCTTCATTATATAAGTTGATATCTTCGTGATATGTTGATACCTTCATGATATAAGTAGATACCTTCATTATATGTTGATATCTTCGTGATATGTTGATACCTTCATGATATGTTGATACCTTCGTGATATAAGTTGATACCTCCATGTTAAGTTGATACTCCATGATATAATGCGATACCTCCATGATATAAGTTGATACCTTCATGATATAAGTTGATAACTTCATGATATAAGGTGATACCTTCATAATATAATGTGATACCTCCATGATATAAGTTGATACCTCATGATATAAGTTGATAACTTCATGATATAAGTTGATACCTCCATGATATAAGTTGATACCTTCATGATATAAGTTGATACCTTCATGATATAAGTTGATACCTTCATGATATAAGTTGATTTCTCATGATATATGTTGATACCTTCATGATATAAGTTGATACCTTTATGATATAAATTGATACCTTCATGATATAAGTTGATACTTCCGTGATATAACTTGACACCTCCATGACATAAATTGATACCATCATAAAATAAGTTGACACTTCCATCACATGTGATCCTTTTAGCGTTCCATACAATCATGGAGAAGCTTATGCAGAAGACCATACATGTCATAATTAACGGGCGTCGCGACCGCGGTGTGTGTGTGTGTGTGTGTGTGTGGAGGGGTGGGAGGTGAAAGGGGGATGGGGGGTGTCACACCCTCGATATTTGAGAATAAAGAACAATTCAGAAAATGAGCTAAAGAAATCGAAATGATGAAGAAAAAAAAAAAAGGGAATTTTTTTGATATATTTTCCAAAAACTGCTTAATTAAAAATAAAATGATTAGTTTTCGGAATATTTATTCAATTAAAATATATATATATATATATATATATATATATATATATATATATATATATATATATATATATATATATATATATATACATATATATATATATATATATATATATATATATATATATATATATATATATATATATATATATACATATATAAAACAAAATAGGAAAAAATGACAATGTCTCTAGCCAACAGATTATTTTAAAAACCACATATTTCGAAAACTCCTGTTTCCTTCTTCAGTGGTATGAAGTTAAATGACGCTAGAAGATAACAGCGATGATAGCTTGCACGTTAGCATATTTCAAAGAGCGCCAAAAATCGTACGCGTAAAATAGTAGGCGCAAAAGCGGAAAAGCGCGCAGAGAAAGAAGAAAAAAAAGAAAAAAAACCGGCGCCAAAATGCGCTACGGCACGATAACAAGAGAAGGACTAATGAGACGAAGTGAGAGTGGAAACGTTTTCCCTAAAAACAGAAAAAGGAGAAAGATAAGACAGGTCTTTATTAAGTCCATGGATGTGGCTCTTAGTTTTAATCATGAATTGCAATTCAAACAGCTTTCTGTCTTCCGTGCTTCTAAAGTTCCCCCTGATGAGAACCACTTTCAAATGTTCCAACTTATGTCTAAGCAAATTAAAATGCCCTGCCACGGGATAACCCTCACTGTCACCATCAACATCGCGAATAGACTGCTTGTGGTTATTGAACCTCAATCGGAAAGAGGTTCTAGTCTCACCAATATAAGAAATTTCTGGACATTTCGAACACATCACGCAGTAAACCACGTTAGAAGAATCACAGGAAAAAGTTCCCGGTTTGATCACGTGATTCCTCGAGAGAGATACCGTCTCATCCGTAACTATGTGCATGCAGATTAGACAACGCGGCTTCCTGCAGGGTTTATTGCCTCGCCCAGGCATCCTGCGCGATCTACCTACTGTGGAGTAGCGGTTACCTGTGTACAAACCACGAGGCCCTGGGTTCAAGCCTGGGGTGGGTAGACACGCCAGTGCATCACAACTGGTTATCAAAGGCCGTGGACATTGACTTGGTTGTCGATGTTACGTCTGTCCGGACCTCGTACCTGTGTTCTCGTCCGGGTCGTATTAAGCGTTTCGTGATAGCGTTTGTACTATCATAACCGACTACGCAGGCGACGACCCCGTCATTGTAATTGTGTGTTCAGCTCTCTCTCTCTCTCTCTCTCTCCTGCGCGATATGTTGGAACGTACCAACAAATTCTTACGACTCGGCGGCTGCTTTAGTGCCACAACCGGTGGTGCAGAAAAAATTCCTCCAACCTCTGGGGCGTGTTTCAATATCCCCCATGACGATTTAATACACTTCAAGAGAGGCTGTATCTGTGTACTGTGCGAAACTACGAGGGGAATGCGTGCGATCTTAGTCTTGATCCGATACTCTAAAAGCTCATTGCGATTGACAGGAATAACCTTGTCCATGAATTTCCTTAACAGTTTCAAGGGATAGCCCCTTTTAAGAAAGTGCCCCGACATAACGTTAAGTTGGATCTTGAGATCATGAGGGTCAGAACAAATTCTCTTAAGACGAAGAAACTGGCTATAAATGATAGATTCCTTAGTGTGTTGGGGATGATTGCTATCATAAACTAGGTAAGCATGACTATCAGTGGGCTTGGTGTATAAGGAGGTAACCAAAGAACCCTCACGGATTTTGACCAGAACATCGAAGAAAGGTAATTCATCCCGAGAAAAATCATAAGTAAATTTAATGGATGGGTGATACGTATTCGCGAAACCAATAAATTCCCGCAACGAAACCTCGCCATGCTGCCAAATCATGAAGATATCGTCGATAAAACGGACATAGAAGGAAGGAGAGAGTGTGGACTCTTGTAATATCTTACCCTCAAGATCGGCCATAAACAAATTCGCATAACAAGGAGCCATCTTAGTACCCATAGCGGTGCCCTTGATCTGGTGATAAAACTTATCATTAAATTCAAGGCAGTTATGAGTAAGAATAAATTGGATGAGTCTACCGATATCACGAACGACATTATCATTGAACGAACCAGATTGCCTGAGATGCTTAATACATGCCTCCACCCCATCCGCATGAGGGATATTTGTATATAGTGAAGACACGTCCATCGTTACCAAAATAGCCGTATCGTCTATCCTATCTACCTCGCTCAATAACCTGTTAAGGAAGTGAGTTGTATCCTGGACATAGCTAGGGATAGCACGAAGGAGTGGTTGTAATTGAGTGTCCACATAAGCGGACAAGAATTCCGTGCAAGTACCTTTACCTGAACCAATAGGCCTACCCGGTGGGATAACACTATAATCACGACAAAGGCCGACTAGATTGCTACCTATATGGGACCTGTCTGACTCAGGTACCGTTCTCTCAAGAATACCTTGCAACTTATGAATTTAAGGTAAAGTATAAAATATACCGGTTTTGGGGTTAGGTGGGATAAGTTTCTCAACATCACTCTTAGTTACGTCATGTAAAACATTTACCAGGTTAACAGTGTCAGCCTTCATTTTAAGTATGGGATCAGAATCCAAACTCTCATAAAAGGCCTCGTCAGCTAATTGCCTCTCAGCCTCCAAAATATAGTCTACCCGGTTTTGAATAACGATTGCACCGCCCTTATCAGCGGATTGAATAATAACATTATCATTGCGTTGCAATTCTTTAATGGTACGCATGTGATCAGAAGAAACATTAGGCGTGGGTGCTGTAGAAACATGTAAATTACAAAGAAACCTATCAAGGTGCTGGTTAACGCCATTAACAAAAGCGTCGATAGAGGCGTTCCTGTTAGGTGCGGGGGTCCATGTGCTCTTCTTCGGACATTTCTTCAAAAATAGGTCCAAGAAATTGACTATTTTGGGCTAAATATTCGGAAAAATCGGGTAAAAAGTTTTGCTTTTAGGAAATTGTAAACGTCTGTACTGCCCTGTTGTGTGAAGTCAAACTGAAAATAATAAATGTGGTGGCGAAATATTAAGGTAGGACAATTTTCTGTTCATATTCGTGCAAAAACTTGAAATGCTTTTTGGGTTAAAACTTTCGCCCAAATTTTCTTTAAAATGACATAAATTTGGTAAAAAAGCACAAAGTAGGTTAAACGTCATCCAAAGTTTGTTTAAGATAGTACAAAAGAGGTATAAAATTACTTAGATTTAGTAAAAATTTGCCTAAATTGCCCAAATTTCATTAAATTTTTCAGAAATTTTGTTTTAAATGGTGGAGTATTCAACTTCGGCACCCACCCTCTGGATCCGCCCTGGTCATTTTTATTTGAATCATGATTTAAAATTTAATTCGAAAATCTTGACCCCCCAAAAAATATTTAAAAAATAATACAAAATAAATAATAAGAAAACCACACAGAGATAAAAAGAGGTTGTAGCCTGCAGCCCTGCGCCTCAGCTTCATGCCACGTTCCGGACACTTTAAAATACATCACTTGGAACTGCAAATATTAATATGTATGTGAAAGCCATGTTACCTAAAATTCGGGCAAATTTAGTTGACACCTTCCGTAATGTGTGAACGTTCGCGACGCCCCTGCATAAGCCACCAAAAATGATATTCGTACGGCGGGGGAGGAAAAGGGGGAAGAAAAGGGGAGGGGAAGTGGGGGGGGAGGGGAGGGGGCACATTGCCCCCAAAACATTTTGGGCACCCAAGAATTCGGGAAAAATGGGTATTAAAATTTGGACAAAACTTAAAAAAACTGACTTAAATATTTTCTGAATAAAAAAATGAATAAATAAAGATATAAATATGATCTTTAAAAGCTTTGTTCAGTTGTTGTTTGTTGTTTAAAAGCAGATGATTTGGCATTGTGGCAACATGAAATGTGGATCTTATGAGTATTTTTATGAACTGTGTTAAATTAGCATTAGGGCAAGATTTGAGGATTCGGGAAAAAATTGTTCTGCCCCCCCCCCTCCTTTCCCCCCGCAAAAAAAAAATTAAAAAAAATGAAACTGTCCCGTACGTTTATAGCAAAGGTGGAGGTGGGGGAACGACCGCTCCCAGTGATCCCTTGTTACGTCACTGGGGTTAGTCATTGATCTACTACAGGACCATTTTCCTTGGCCCTTTTCTAGTTCATGATGCCTCTGGCTACGCAATAATGAAAAAAAGAAAAAAAGAAAAAAAAAAAAAAGAAGGTACAAATATTTGAATTGATGTGTTTTAATTATTGGACACAAAGGAACGCGAACGTGATCAGGTGATGAAGGGCATAGAAAGGTTACTTTTTAAATCATTAAAGGAGACTTGATCAGTTGAAGCATGCTCGAAATAGAAGTTTCTCAAAAAGGTAAACGTACCTCCTTTATTTAGAAAACAGCTTATCAACATTTTGTTTACCCTGGGGCATGCAAAATGCAGTCGGTAGATCAACTTTAATGCATGATGATAATACGATCTGACATGCACTGGTGCTGACTGGCTGAGCATAAACTTTGTGGATGAAGATTAACATTAGGGATGCTCCTTCAGACCATCTGACCGTAGTAACTGGAAAATAAATCTTTATTCTATGCATAAGTTGTAAGTATGTCTTTATTTTATAGGCTCGCTATTATTAACGTTAATGGTTACTGAGTCTCAACATTTCAAGTTTTGAGATTAGAAGTTTTCGGCGCACATTCTCGAGGTCGGAGTCGACGTAACTGTGTAGCCTAAGCCTACGAGCTCAGTACGGTTTTGCTAAGTTGAGAGGAAACTTTATCATTAGTCTATGGGATATTTTTTATAAATACTTATGTTGCCTCAGCCAGTCAGCGAAAATTATTGGTAGGGCCTACTCATATATGTTAGAAACTATTATCTATTAATAGTAATAGGGGCTTACACAACATATTTGAAGAAGTAGTCAGGTAGCTCAGTTGGTATACGACTGAGATGCTGGAGGTACCCGGTTCAAGCCTCGGACAGGTTTTTGCACAGCTATGCAGACAGATACGCCGATCATCAAATTCAAAGCGGAAGTACGTTGTTTGCAGCTCTTGCTCCTCATTCACCTGTTGAGAAAAGTGGCAATGGTTGAATTGTGCTCGCCGTCCTTCGGAGGGGAAGTTAAGCCGTCACACCCTACCTGGTTCTCTGAACACTTATCTGAACATTTATCATCCACTTCCGTCTCGGTCGCATGAGACTGGCATCTGCTATGCAGGCTATAGCTTGGCATCTATGCTCTATAATAGGAGTCTTGCCGAGTTTACAGGAGGATCATGACAAACAAAGACAAATAAAAATTAAAATAAATTCTGTCCAGTATTTGTTGAAAAATGACAAAAAATATGAAAATATATCAATATTGCAATGACTCTTTTCCCCTTTTTGAGTGAAGTTTGAGATCGTCAAAAAAGCATTGTTACGTCGCCGTGCACCACAACATTTCCGGATGTCCGACCTCGAGAATTCCATCACTGTTAAACTACAAATCATGGCCAAAGTGGCATTTCTCCCCACCTCCCCTCTTGTGCCCTTTGCAAAAAACATGATAAAATGCAACTTTCAACATTGATCGAGGGGAGTGAGTATTTGTCCCAACTACTTTTGGCCACGATTGTCTGAGCGGCCTGTACAAAGTAGATCCTATATGACAGCTAACGACGCAGTAATGAAGTAATGGGAATTCACAGGGTTCATAACAGAATGAGGTGTGTATCATATGACATACTGTACATTAGGGATTGAGTCTTTAATGCGATACAATTGTACGTACTCCGTTTAAAAATTGAGAGTATGTTTAACTGCTAGATAAAATAAATAATGAAGGAAGTAAGTTGTAAAGACATTGACGTCAATTTTGAATGTTAAGAGGTGAAGACGTGTTGACGACAGTGAGAACCATGTTATAAACGCCCACAAATGTTGGCATAAGTGTGCCACTTTTGGTTACTCCCCGGGGAAGTGATGAAATACGGGACCAATATCATAATAAGTATGGATTGCATTAATTCTGGAAATAATCAGTGCAATTATCCGATTATTATAGTGGCACCACAACGTGGTCTTTTGCACTGCTGCAAAGCTGCAGCAATCAATTTGTTATAAATCCTGCTATTTTCTGTCATTTTTTAACTTATAAAATATTCTTTTAAATTCTCATAAGAAATTTAAGTTTGATAAATAAATACTATCTATATCTCCTAAAAGACGATATTTGACTTCATGATACTTTTCGAGAAACCAACGGTTGCACTATATATGTATATGTTGTAAAGTTTGATCTATACAGTGTAAATTACTCTTTCTCTTTAATACGGGAAAATGTTGAGAATACGATTACGTTTTTTGGCACCAGAATACGATTTATTTATTTTTATAATTTTGATTTTTTAATTTTTATTTTTTACTCATACTTTTTACGCACGGTTGGCGTTCATGTCCTCTTGAAGGATTGATTTTGCTGACTTAACCGATTCAGATTCAGATTCGTACAATAAGAGAAACTGAAAGTACCTTTGTTTTGTACATTTTGTTTGAAGAGTACAGTTTTTTCTAACAAAAATACAACTTTTGTAGTTCCAGAATACAGTTTGGTGATCCTAAAGGTTGGCAGGTCTGGGCATATCCCACAAACTGTCAAAGGGTGTGCACTTTGCATCTGTGGCATAGCCAAAGGGTGGGCAGAGGGGGCGATTTTTCAACCATTATTCCATTTTTACCGGGTCAAAATTAGTACCGTTCATCTGCAAGGGCCATGTATCCTGTCGGTTTATTTCTGTTACTTACCCTACCAATATGGAAATCCTGTCTACGCCACAGCTTTGCATAGCATACCCCATGTGAATTAGTGTTTTTTATATATGCAAATGACTTTAAATTATCATGTAAACCATTTTTTCATGATGGTACATTCATTTTTATTTCTAATTCAGAATGTGGACAAACTTCAAGAAATATGCATATATCCTAAGAAAATGATCCCAAAATCATTGATGTAATCAAAATTACTGCAAATTAATTTTGAAACCCACAGTTATTTTCTAAACCGAAAGGCAAAATCAATGGTGGAAATTTGGCTCTCTAGCTGTCTATCTGGCATTTGATATTCAAGTTGATATACACAATGTTTCCACTTGGCAGTTATCATTTACACAACCTTCTCCTCCCCCCCCCCCACATGTGCATAAATTGACATAATTCCCTATACAAAACTGCCCATTTCCACATATTTTTTTATTCAAATGCTGATTTACCCCTCATCACGTCCGATCCTTCTTTTTTAATTACCCTGCACACTTCTCTCCCTCTCCACTCAGACAAATGATCTAAAATAATGCTTTTTAATACACATGAAAATAAAATGTTATTTTCCCAGTATCCTATGTATAATTCCTTTTAAAAGTATAATTTCCTTTGGAAATTTTCAGATAAAAAGTTCAGACTATAATGCTAACTGTTCCTTGTTCCTTTTTTTTTCCTCATCCTAATGTTATCATTTGTAATGGAATTTGTCATGGAGTGTCTTGTGATTGAATGACAAAAAAACAATGTCTTCGCTTGAATAGAGTGGACACATAATAGACTATGATAATCTGCAAATTAATCTGTACTGAATTTTCATTCTGATATAGTATAAAGATCAGCTAAGCTGTATCTGGTTTATGAGGAAAAAAGGAAAAAAAAAGTTAAGCATGTTTCTATTGGTGAGAGGGGTGGGGGTGGGGGCTGTAGTGCAATGGAGAGAGTGGAGGTTATAGTGAAGATTGGAATGATGAGTTGGTTAAGAGTATATTTGGTAGATGAGTGGATTGCAAAAGGTGAGTTGTTGATGATGATAATAACAAAGAGCTTTCACACATGGAGAGCGAACGATCGTAAAACGTTTATATCAATGAGTGTAGTCGCCATCGTAAAACTCCCTAAATCACTCATCGGAAGTCGTAAAATGAGAATTACGTCCCTAGCTGGGCACTTGCCAAACAGTATGTAGGCCTAACATTACTCACTGTAAGTACTCACTCTGACATTGACAAATTCTGAGCCAGAAGTGAGGACCAGGTACTCACCCTGTGTGACATTTACCCACTACGAGGAGTACCCACTCTGATATTGATCAATTCTGAATCAAGACTTGTTTACGGGGGTGGGGAATGAAGTGCAAAGGGCTTTTGTCAAACACAAGAGGCCAGGTACCCACTCTGTGTGACATTTACCCACTACAAGGAGTACCCACCCTATGTGACATTTTCCCACTACAATGAGTACTCGCCATACTCTATGTGATATTTACCCACTCTGACATTGATCAATTCCGACTTGTTTATTGAGGTGAGGAATGAAGCGTTTGACGTACTCTAGAGAGGACCAGGCCAATGGGCCTTATACCTTTCGCTTTGTCCCCCTCAAATTCAGCCTATAGGGGCCCCAGAAAGCTCTATTTGTTTGGTGGTCTTGGGAAAGTGACTGTATATATTTCAGGATTCTGTGAAAATATAGCTTTAAAGGACAAGAGTATATACCAGCTAGGTATAAATTTACAAGTCATCATCAGTTCCCACCCCCTACCAACACCAAAAAGGACAATAGAAAGCAAATCCAGTAGTCAAAACAAGATTTATTGAAATATGATCAACTTCTGCAAAAAATATGAAGAATACTCAAGTATCAAGATTGATCTCCATAATTGCAAAATAAACGATTATGAATTTTGCAGCACTTCTTACCAGGAAAAATAGAAACTAATCATTCCAAAGGTATCCAATTATGATATGCATTTTACCCACAAACCAATCATGTTAAGTATTACAAAGAAAGACTAAACATAGAAAAAAATGTGTTAATATATTTTTAAATACATTTTCAAATACATCATATTGACATACAACTAAATTCTCTTATATATGAAACTGACATTTTCTCATAATTAATATCTTTCCAATTTTGTACAGTGAACAGAAAAAAATAGGTTACAGAAAAATTACTGTTGAACCGTTAGCTGAATTCTAAGTTGTTGAAGACCTTAAATACCTACTTCTTTCCTGGGATATAGTGCATGCAACTTGTATTTTACCTGACAATTAATTCAAACAGTGAGTTGGTGCCCACGTATAATACAACTCTTCCTGTCTCTCTTCGAAGCTTCTCAACTTCATAATATCATACTTGAAACAATGAAAGTGTGGACTCTCATTTATTTATAGCATACAGCATTTATACAGTACTACTTGCTCTGCAAATGTTCAAGAAACCTTTAGTGTTTACATTTCCAAAGGCACCTACTAGCATCACCAACCAAAGCTCTGTTGTGTGCCTTTGTTGTGTGTAATCGGATATTTCTTTTGATTTACCTTGAGTTTATCTGTAAATATTCATCTTTTTCTACATTACCATACCGATAACATTTGCTGTAAAATCTGAACCGCCTAAGACTAATAGCCAAATTAAAGAGGCGAAATCGTCATACGTGCACAATATTTAGAATTCCTTTTAAAGTTTTTGATTGCTTGAAATTTTGCTGCGCGATGTGTTGTCTCATATTGCAAGGTTTATAGTTATTTAAAATGCTTTGAAGGTCATTACACGAGCTAGCCCAGTTGGTTACGGCGATTGGAAGTTTTTTTTCTTTCTTCCAACCAACAGTCATGAGTTTGAGCCCCGGTAGAACGTTTATTGCACTTTTGCTTTTATCTTCTTCTTTTTTTTCTCAGTAATTTTCATTTGATGACTATTATTGTAGTATTATAATACTAATATTTCACTTTCGCTTTTTCGTTCTGACAAAAGCGTTAAAAAAAAAAAAAAAGTGTTTCGTCACAGTAACTTAATGTGCTGTGTATGTAACTCGACACATGTAACGTACATGCTAGTGTCTGGATGTACAAACAGACAGTGGATCGGATCTTGCGTCCACAACCGGAAGTGACCTCAAAATTTTGCATCCCTATTTTTACTGTATTTTAATGACACAAGCCTCCCTCTTTAAATATTTTATGTGAAATTGGTTAAAGTAAGTTTCCATAAAACCTCCCGATCAAATTAAGAACGAACAGGTATAAAGATTCGAGACACAATTTACCTTTCTAAAATGGTGAAAGCCAATAAACTTATAAATAAACCTATTACATTACACTCTTGCATTTATCATTTAACTTTCTTTTTTCAATCAACAAGATACACGTAAGTTGACTATTTATGTGCAGTAAATATTTAGTACAAGACACTGCATAATACTTGATAAAACTGCCTTACAACTGAAAAAATAGCATAACCAAAGCAAGAAAAGCATAAGCAAAAGCCATACCATCAATATGTAGTTTTTTTTTTTTTTTTTGCTCGCCCATAGTGAAGCTTTTGTGAATGATTTACATACAGAACGTGTTTGATGTTGTCTCATTTTGCGAACCCAAAGATATTTGCACATAGACTACTAATCCAATCAATAATCGCTGAGGAAGTGGTGTTATAAGTATGAAGCACAATAAGCATCAGGATGTCAAGCAACTTTCTCAAAACCAGATTCCCTCTGTAATTGTTGATAGCCTACTTAGTATGATAACAAAATCAGTCAGATTTGTATAAACATCAGATCTATAATGATAGTGGGAAAATAATTTACAGAAGGGCTAAAGCAGTTCATCTGATATTAGGCCTATCTGATCACCTTTTCCTGTTTGGCAGAGGCTCATCACTTATTTCTGCCTCACTTGGTTGACTGGCAGTTACACTGCCTTTTAATTTCCCAATTTCTACCTGCAACAACACTGGCTTAGCATGTGATGTCCAAACTGCTCCATTGTTGGGTTGTCATGGGAACCTCTGGCTCCAAGCTGTTTGGAGGGGGAGGGGTGGAGGGGAGGGAGGGGTGGAAGTGGAGGGGAAGGGTGGAGGGAGGGGCAAAGGAGGGAGGGGGAAGGGGTGGGGTGGATGAGGAGGGGTGGATTGGGAGGGGTGAATGGGGAGGGGGAGGAGGAAGGAAGAATGGGATTTACCAAAATTTGAATGATTTTTGAAATTTTCTTCATTTTCATACAACTCAACATTGTTAATAATGGAAAAGGTCCAAGTTAGTAAATTACTTGTGATCCAACGAAGGTTGAAGGAGCAATTAGATGTTAAATAGAACACAACATGGTAGAGTGTGTGGTTCAGTCTATATCACACACAGTACCTTTTCTATGGCACACTCTATAACTGAGGTATCATGCTTATCAAAACAAAAGGCGTCTAAATAGCAGAAGGCGTCTAAATAGCAGAAGGCGTCTAAACAGCAGAAGGCGTCCAAATAGCAGAAGGCGTCCAAACAGCAGAAGGCGTCCAAACAGCAGAAGGCGTCCAAACAGCAGAAGGCGTCCAAACAGCAGAAGACGCCCAAACAGCAGAAGGCGCCCAAACAGCAGAAGGCGTCCAAACAGCAGAAGGCGTCCAAACAGCAGAAGGCGCCCAAACAGCAGAAGGCGCCCAAACAGCAGAAGGCGCCCAAACAGCAGAAGGCGCCCAAACAGCAGAAGGCGCCCAAACAGCAGAAGGCGTCCAAACAGCAGAAGGCGCCCAAACAGCAGAAGGCGCCCAAACAGCAGAAGGCGCCCTAACAGCAGAAGGCGCCCAAACAGCAGAAGGCGTCCAAACAGCAGAAGGCGCCCAAACAGCAGAAGGCGCCCAAACAGCAGAAGGCGCCCAAACAGCAGAAGGCGCCCAAACAGCAGAAGGCGCCCAAACAGCAGAAGGCCCAAACAGCAGAAGGCGCCCAAACAGCAGAAGGCGTCCAAACAGCAGAAGGCGCCCAAACAGCAGAAGCGCCCAAACAGCAGAAGGCGCCCAAACAGCAGAAGGCGCCCAAACAGCAGAAGCGCCCAAACAGCAGAAGCGCCCAAACAGCAGAAGGCGCCCAAACAGCAGAAGGCGTCCAAACAGCAGAAGCGCCCAAACAGCAGAAGGCGCCCAAACAGCAGAAGGCGCCCAAACAGCAGAAGGCGCCCAAACAGCAGAAGGCGCCCAAACAGCAGAAGGCCCAAACAGCAGAAGGCGTCCAAACAGCAGAAGGCATCCATAGGCATTCATTTTTTGAAACAAATTAATCTTGAACATACCTGTTACGTGAAATCCTTCTGAGGTGACACGGCTTATGTACCTCTGCTTCTCCTTCTTACTGATACTAACAGCTCCTGATCTCTGCTTGCCATTCTGACAAAAAGCAGAGGAAGTCCTTCACCAACAACTGAAATTAAAACAAAAGGGAGTCATATATCAAAACATGTCATTCTAAATGCTACAGAAATTGTTTATAACAAGTACCAGTAGAAGTAAGTATTGGATACACATATTCAAATCCATTATCAGTCTGAAGCAAACCCTGCAAGCATAGCACAGAAAATGCTTTCTAGCAGTGAATATTTCACCTGGATCCCTTCAGAGACACAGCACCTTGTTACTTTCAAGAAAATGCATTTAGATTAAAGACTTCCAGGAATTGAAAATCCTTTTTTAAGGAAAATATCAATTGTCCAAATAATGATATGCCACCAATCCTACAAAAGAGTGTTAATACACTCAAGGGGTGATCTTTAAATCCCCCTGCCCATGCTGCAACCAACAAATGTCCTGAAAGCTGCAATTGGATATCATTTTAGTAAACATACTGTACACATGAAAGTGAATATAAAGCTACAAAAAAAAAATGCTTACCTCATGCCTTCCTGGCTCTTTAAATTTTGTTCCGCAGAGATGACGAAGTGACCTCAAAATGAGATGATAGATCTCCATCTGAAATAAAGGAAATAATGAGGCAAAATACTGAATGATTTATCATCTTTACAGTATGTGCAAATTCTGTGCTCACAGAGTGGTAAGAGTTTAGTTATGGCCAGAAACTTAGCCTATTTATTATATGATTTACTAAAATGATAACTACTGCAATATCTTTTGTACAAATGATTACACAGATCAAATGATTGCAAATGCTGTACATACATGAAAATTGATAACTTGTAAATGGCTTCTGCACTTAAAATGCATTGCTAACTTACAGTAATAACAGTTGATATTGACAATTTAAACACTATAAGATGGCCAGGGATTCAATGCACGAGTTTACACAAGAGGGCCTTCATTTTTGAATGATAAGTCTGAAATGCGACAGCATTTTAATATAAAAGTGTTCTTTGTTTGTACAACTTTTTTTTCCAATTTACCGCTATTTTTCAACACTTTTTTGTAAATATAATTAAGACCCACTTGATCAAATTGAAACAAATCATCCTGGTGGGAAAAATTGGGAGGAACTTTAGAAGCAGGTTCACTCTCGAAAAATAATCAGACTCATGAACTGCCGAGGTGAATGATGTAATCTTATCAAGTATGAAAGAATCTTTTGTGCAATCTTATGGCTCCCATGCAGTATTCCTGGCTACAGTAGCATAAAAGTTGCACGGTCCAGCATTGTACTAATCTTGATAAAAGAACGATGCATATTCATGTTGGAAGAACTTATTAGGTATGTCCAAACTATGGCATATCCCTGCCGGATGGGCAGCAAAGTTGCAAGGCCACCAGCTGTACTAAGCTAGCTTAACTATAAAATGATGCATATTTTTGTTATGTATCATAATAGAGTAAATGGAGCATGACACAAAAATTACAGCCTGAACCTATTTAACTACGCCTCTCTATTATTTTAAACCTAAAGTGATTATTTTTTTGCCATGAAGTGCAGTAACACATCATAGAAAGATGATATGCAAATTCTTTCAACAATTTTTAAATGAGAGCCAAAATATTGCATGCAAAAAAAAAGAAGAAGAGGGTAGGCCTAGGCCTACGCCTATTTCCCATTGTGTATTGAATCATTGTAGGCTAATTGAACAAAATGAAGGGAAATTTCTTTTGCCTTAGCCTGCACAAACATCTGAGCCACATTACTACAGTTGCATCACAACTGTAGTAATTTTTAAAAGATTCTTGCATTTGATCACTATATATAGCTTTATTTATTTTAGACCTAGGGCCTAGGCCTAGAATGGGTCCAAGTTCTTTTAGGCCCAAGGCCTATCCTGACACACTATCTTGACAAAGTTAGCACTGCAGTATTAACACCAGTGGCAGTAGGCTAGGGCCTATCACTTTCTTGGCCTTCAATTTTTAATCTTGTTCCTACTATTTTAAGACTCGATTATTTAACAATTTCCAAACGTTTATAACACTGGGTAAAAAGTAGTTGCCATGGAAACAACTTGGCAATCTGACCAAAAAGTGTGATTTTTTGTTTGGACAACATTGCACACATACAAGCGCTGTCAGAAGTGCATAAAGAAAGGTAAACAAGCCAACTTGACCCAGCGTCATTTGCAGGAACCTGCAGGAAATAACCCCCAAAACACAATTTAGGCAAGCTATTTTCCCAAATTTGCTTAAATTAGTAACCATAAATGTCACCAATAATATTAAGATAACTTCCCAATAAAAAATGCGATCGATTTCGTTTTTTTCTTCAGTACTTTATTGAGAACCTATGGCAAAATACACACTGCGCAGCCGTATAACCTAAGGCACAGGTCACTTCAAAATGACCCGAGTATAGTAATGACGTCATTTGCTGGCTTGCTCTAGTGCTCTCAGCGGCTACACACATTGTTTGAAAGGAACTTTTATGGGGCTCATGGGATGAGGGTATTGAGTGAATCTGCAGAGGAATAAGTTAGAGCTGTGTAGGTTTTTTTGTCGGTGTTTCTTTGCCGGAGGCTACGCTTTACGACCGTCAGCTCTCCATGTGTGGAAGCTCTTTAATAATAATAATAATAATAACTTCCCTTTGAAAATACAATCCCAATACACTGTACAAAAAGTAAAATGAGAGAAAATAATGAAAACAGAAAACAACAAAGAAGCTAACAATTACAACAAATAGTGACAAAATAAGTAACTTTTTAACTTAGACTTCAATAAAGATAGCGAATGTGATGAGCGAATCTCAGCCGACAATGTATTCCACTCATAAGGAGCGAAATAACTGAAGGAATGAGCACCAAAGTTTTTTGACTGAAACTGCCTTGGATAAAGTGTAACTCCTGTGAGTGGCATTTAAGCGATAGGTGAATGGGGGATGTTAGGTGAATAGGGGATGGTATAGTGAATGGGGTATGTTGGGAAATAAAGGATGGCTGGTGAATGGAGGATTGTAGATGAACGGGGGATGGCAGGTGAAGGGGCTTGGTTGGTGATTGGGGCATGTTGAGTTGATAGAAGTGAGGGAATGTGAGTGAGAGGAAAGAATGTTGAGTGGAAGATTGTAGAATGATTGGTAGATGTAGGAATAAGGATGAAGGCAGGATGGCATGGGGGACAGGATGGGATGAAATGTGGGACAGGGTGGGATGGCATGTGGGACAGCGTGGCATGTGGGACAGCGTGGCATGTGGGACAGCGTGGCATGTGGGACAGCGTGGCATGTGGGACAGCGTGGCATGTGGGACAGCGTGGCATGTGGGACAGCGTGGCATGTGGGACAGCGTGGCATGTGGGACAGCGTGGCATGTGGGACAGCGTGGCATGTGGGACAGCGTGGCATGTGGGACAGCGTGGCATGTGGGACAGCGTGGCATGTGGGACAGGGCTAGTGTTCGTGTTAACGACAAATTTGTTCTATATTACGCTATGGCTGAAATTTCTTATGATACATGTTGTACCTGCATCGTAAAATTTAGATATAGCATGGGAAATTTTACGCCAGAGTTTTTCATGAACTTAAATGAAAATCATGATAATCTTACCTCTCTGATGCGATTGAAAGTTTTATTTCACACAAAAATGATTTTGAATTACTCGGAAATAAAAGAAAAATGCCACAACTACGAGACTAACGGCGGAATGAATTAACATGTCCATACAAGTACTGTACATAACACATATCTAGTATATATAGTCAGTATATACTGTACATGTATACTGTACGTGAAAGTTTTGATGTTGTTTTGAATGCAGGCTGTCAATTGTCAACGATAGCATTACTGTAGCTAGGATTCTCCATTCCTCTTCTGTATTGTGTTGTATGTGTTAAAAGCAGGCCTGGAGAGCGGCAAATGTTGCAAGCTTCGCTAGTGCGCAGTGCCCTGTACATTACGCAGTGCCCTGTACATTACGCAGTGCCCAGTACATTACACAGTGCCCTGTACATTACGCAGTGCCTTGTACATAAGACGGCAAATTGGCAAAATATGCTGAAAATCAAGGGCTTGTTGTAACCAAATACACCAAACAAAAATTTCTAACAAAACCTCTGGATAGGGTACCGTGGAATGTGGGACAGGATGTCATGGCATATACAGTAGGAGAGGGTGGGATAGTATGTGGGACAGGGTGGCTTGGCATGTGAAACAAGGTAGTGTCATGGCATTTATGACAAGGTGGGATGGCATGGGGGACAGTGTAATGACATGTGAGACAGGATGGCATGTTGTCTGGATTTCAGGTGGGATGACACATGGGACAGGGTGAGATAGCATGTGGGATTGGATTGAATGGCTTGTAGGACAGGGTGGGATGGTACATGGAAGGATGGGATGTGGGACAAGGTGGTGTGATATATAGGATAGGGAGGGATGGCATGGTATATGGGATAAGGTGGCAAGGCATATGGAGGGATGTTATCTTAACTGCAGGTGTGATGGCATACAGGTCATGAGGAATGGTATCTGGATTTTATGTATGATTTCCTGTAGGGAGGAAAGTAGCATGGTATGATATGTGGAACAGGGCAGGATGGCAGGTGTGATAGATCCTGGAAAGAATGTTATTAGCAAGGAGGGGAATCAGGGGATGTGTATCGTTTGCAATGTCTGATGTTCGATATCAAAATCAATCCTCTTCTCACTAAAAAAATAAACACACACCTAACGTTAGGCAGGCTTCAAGTTTGTTTCCAGTTGCAGTTGTACATGTAAAAGTTGCAAAGAAATAACAACGATAAATGGTCAAACTTTGAAAGAAAGAAAAAAAAGAAAAGAATTTGTTCTCATTTTTTTTCAAAATCGTGAAATGCTCTGAACACTACATGTAATCCCGGCGCATGTACATGTGCTCGCACAAATAAAATGTATTACGCCTCTAAATTAGCGTGCGCAATATTTTAAATATCTTACCCTCGTGGCGCGTACGTATGCATATGGCGTTATACGCGTTGGAATCGCAACGCTCAAACAGTGCAATCCAATTTCTGTGTTTTATATACAGTACACCTGTGAAATTTTCTCGGCTGTGCTGCTCTTTCTCTAACATGTGCATACTCGCATATGCGTAGCACTGCTTCGCGTAGAAAATTCAAGTTCTTTGCAGAAATTTCACTGTAAAAGACCATGGAGCCAAAACCTGCAAAATAATGTTTTTGATACATTTCTAGCAATACATTTCACTCAGTGATATAACATTTGATTAGGTATTGTCTCCGTAATACGGAGAAGCAAGTTTTTTGTGTTTACAAGGTAAGGAAATAAGTTGGTAGCCATCGGAAGTAAAAGTTTGTTGTTTCAGTGATGTTACATATCCATTGCATAATGGCCCATAGCGCTGGATTGACATGGTGGCCTAGACTGGCCTAGGCCTAGTTAATATGGTTGACATTGTGATTGCTGCTATGAGGGTTGTTATAGATAGTATATATTTTCTATGTTTTTGAGAATTCACACATTGTAGAAAATTAATGATTGAAAAAATAACTCAATTTTTGGATAGTCTTATACCTATTAGTCTAAATGATACACTTTTTTAAAAAACCTTTTCCTAAATCCTTACCTATTTGGCACCACGGCAGGAAAAAATATCTCGGATTCATGTTTCGGTGGCCATTTTTCCCACTAGTAGTAACGTTGGCTGCATGTTTGTTTTCAACTATTCAAACCTCCGCAAATAAGTTTTAAGATGTTCACAAAACTGCTGGTTGATTTTTTTCACTGACAATTTTTTTTTCTTTATATAATTTGATTAAATAGTTTTACCAGTGGTTTTTAAGCGACAAAATCATAGGACAAAATGTGATAGAATACGTAACAACTTTGAGGAATCTGAGGCTATGACATCACAACTAGTCTGATTTCAGTTGTTTCTACACAAATAATACCAAACAATAAACTTAGATATCTCCTTAACGGAATAAGATTTGTGAATGCTTTCTGCACTATTTTGTTTCTGTTAAAGTCCTCTTTCATATTAGATAGACTTGCTTGACCCCTGAACTAATTCTTTAAGATTCATTAAATCTACTTCTGATGACCCTTAATGGCTTTAAAATGATCAAAAATTGTCAAATGAAGATAACAGATCAAAGATTGCATACTGTATGTAGGTATATTTAACATCAAATTGCATATGTAGGGGTATTTAACATCAAATCTGGGAGATCTGACTTAAAAAAACAGTGTTTTCTGCACCCAAAACATTAAATTTCAGGGGTGCTACAGTGTATGTTTGCTCTATATTATAAATGCTTGAAGATAAATTGCACTTGACATAATATTGGGGAATTACAGGTTTAGCATTATACATTTTTGATTCTTGATCAAAATGATCATCTCTGACCTCTGAAGAGAGTGATTGGTATAATGTAAAAGATGTTCCGCATTGCCAGTCTTTGGTGCAGATTGTGAGGTGAAGAGTGGAGGGGAACAATAGTAAATTTGTCAATGTGAACAGTACAATATGTCAATACATTTTAAAACTTTGATCAGCCTCTAAACTTACTGATTTGCTATTTGAAAAGTTGAAGACTGTAATCAGAATTTTATGCTCTTTGTAATGAAATTGAACATTTCCTTCTTAGCTGTTCATAGAAGAACCTGCCTTGCATGCTTCGAATCTGCCATTAAATTGGCCTCTTACTGTCTTGAAGGTGTGGTCCACAGTACGTAATGTAACTTATCGTGGAGTCACAAGTTTCCATCAATAGGCCTAACTTACAGAAGAAAGTTCTGTTTATCCGATACTCATATGCTCTCATGTTTTGTAGTATAGGTGGGATTTGGGAGTGCAAGGGGGGATTTTGCCCCCACTGTTTGGAATATTGATATCTTTTGTAGTTTTTTTCTATTTTAAGTAGAATTTTATGATTTTGCCCCTCACTTTCAGTAGGCAAGCTTTTTGGTTTTGTCCCCCCATAGCTTTCGATGAGCAGATCCTGCCTATGTATTGATCCCATCCTTGTTCAAGTTTAACAACAACAAAAAACATAAACCTTCTGTCGTGGTCATACTCTGTCAGATATTTATTATATCAAACGTTTGTACTTTTGAAAGACGGAAAGCTGAAAATACATACATGTACTGTGGCGTAAACTGGCTCATTTTAAAAGCAATTGTGGTGAAATATTTGGATAAGTCCTTGACACAGATCATGTTTTGGATAATGGCACAAGTCATTTTCACCAGTGAATTTGATACATGCTAGTGAGGTTATTTCCGGTGGTTTGGAGGTGGTTTGGCGGTGGTTTGGCGGTGGTGCGGCGGTGGTGCGGCGGTGGTTTGGCGGTGGTTCGGCGGTGGTTCGGCGGTGGTTCGGTGTTGGTTTATGGGTGATGAGGCGGTGGTTAGGTGGTGGTTTGGCGGTGGTTAGGCGGTGGTTAGGCGGTGGTTTATCGGTGATTAGGCGGTGGCTTGGCGGTTAGGTAGTGGCGGCTATTGAATGGCTTGTCAATATTTGTGTGATTGTATCGACCAATCATAAATATTGGATTTGATTATATATTCTCCTTAACACGATAACTGGCCTAAGAATAAGAGCCAGCCTTCCACCCATCAATCAAATCTTGCATTATTACATTTACCTCTTGTTACCTCAACATAAAGGTCTTGCCTAACATTGTGGCTGCAAGTTTCCAAAATTTATTCAGAAAGCCAATGTTTGTTTATCCAGTATTCCATCTTTTCTCCACAAAAACCACCATAAACCTTTTTACTAAATGACATTTTGACAGCTCACTAGTCTGCCTTTTTCTAACCATTTGATTATTATCTGAGGGCGTGTTCACACTAATCCTTGCTAGATGATTGTAGAAAAACAATATGTATTTTCACTTGAGTGTGATCCGACCCACTGCAGGCGTTCTGATCATGGGGCACACATGTTGATTGAGACTATTATCGGTGTATCTGATCACCTGATCCAGATCATGATCCTACCCTTGCCTAGGATCAAGTTCAAGTGATTGTGATCAGATCCGTTGAGGACCAGTGGGTCTGAATACGAGCTCGTACTTCAGTGCGAACATGGTCTGTGTTTTTGATATGCAAATATTTTGTGTAGATAAGAGCAAAGAGGTTAGTGAGTGAGGGACAGGCCGGTTTACTGGTTCTTGTGATTTTACTGTTTGAGGAGAGTTGTTTGCAACTTGTGCAACAATTGTGGATGTTTAGGATGTAGTGAGTGTGGATTATGTTGTATGTTTGAATAACTTGTTATTTGAAAGGATAAGTTGTTATTTGAAAGGATAAGTGTTATTTGAAAGGATAAGTTGTTATTTGAAAGGATAAGTTGTTATTTGAAAGGATAAGTTGAAACTTGAAAGGATAAGTTGTTATTTGAAAGGATAAATTGTTATTTGAAAGGATAAGTTGTTATTTGAAAAGATAAGTTGTTGTTTGAAAGGATAAGTTCTTATTTGAAAGGATAAGTTGTTAATGAAAGGATAAGTTTTTAATGAAAGGATAAGTTTTAATGAAAGGATAAGTTTTTAATGAAAGGATAAGTTTTTAATGAAAGGATAAGTTGTTAATGAAAGGATAAGTTGTTAATGAAAGGATAAGTTTTTAATGAAAGGATAAGTTTTTAATGAAAGGATAAGTTTTTAATGAAAGGATAAGTTTTTAATGAAAGGATAAGTTGTTAATGAAAGGATAAGTTGTTAATGAAAGGATATGTAAAGAATAAGTTCATGGTGTTCATGCATCATGTCCATCTCATGGTGAGTGTCAAACAATATTCATCATAGACGTGTATTCTTCATTTTGTCTTAAATTGCAATTTCATTTCATTGCAATCATTTTATGGTAATACTGTACCCAACCTAGGGATTGTATGTTTGAAAACAAGTAGAATATAATATGTTGGGGGTGGGGGGAGGGGGGAGGAGAGTTGAAAAGGAGATCAACATTTAATAAAGATGGGACATCTTTTATCCAAGCATTTCTAGTTTTCCCCAAAACAATGTACTTTATTTTTGTTATCCCGCCATAAACTTATGGGGGTGGGGAGGGGGGCATGAATTACAGCCCTGGTAGCACTTAACTGATTTTTCAACTGTCACAGGGAAGTTGGAGCAATTTTGAAAGTAAGAGGACTGAAAATGTGTATGGTTGATATGATTATGCAGGAAGGTATTATTGGGACAGTTCTTCATTCGGAGTGCTTATTGTAATGCACTTGTCAGTTGTATGACTCACCCCTACACCCCTGGACAAGTTGAGTCATTGCATCAAGGTGGGTGACCAAAACATGTACATTGGCGCACTCCTTAGTCACTTAGGTGACTGACATTTCTTTTGAAATGACTTTCCCCAAATCACTCACCTGTACAAAGTGAATGGGTTTGAAGTAAATTTACTCTGGTGACTGACAATTTGGTACAATGACTCACATGTGAGTCACTAATTTATATGTCAATGACTCACATTTGAGTGACAGTGCCAGGGGTAGTAGAGGTGAGTTATACAACTGACAACATGTACTATGTTTTGCTTCCAGGAGTTTTGCCTATTGCCCCTCAGCAGACCCGTAGACCTCACAGCTTTGGCATGCACATTATGTTACCCCTCAGCAGGCCTTTGGACTTCGCAGCATTGGCATGCACATTATGTTGCCCCTCAGCAGGTCCCTGGACCTTACAGCATTGGCATGCACGTTATGTTGCCCCCCCCTCCCCCCAGCAGGCCCCTGGGCTTCACAGCATTAGCATGCACATTATGTTGCCCCTCAGCAGGCCCCTGGACTTCACAGCATTGGCATGCACATTATGTCTTCACATGTTTATGATATTTATTGTACCCACCTACAGTGTAGTTTCTCCTCCGTAATTGATGTCTCTCCCCTGCCCTCCTCCCCTCCCCCCCTGCCCCCTCCCTCCCCTGCCCTCCTCCCCTGCCCCCTCATCCCCTTTTCTTCTCCCCTGCCCTCCTCCCCCTCCTCCCCTGCCCTCCTCCCCTGCCCTGCCCTCCTCCCCTGCCCTCCTTCCCTTCCCTCCCCTGCCCTCCTCCCCTGCCCTCCCCCCCCTGCCCCCCCCCTGCCCTCCTCCCCTGCCTTCCTCCCCTGCCCTCCTCCCCTGCCTTCCTCCCCTGCCCACCTCCCCTGCGCTCCTCCCCTGCCCTCCTCCCGTGCCCTCCTTTCCTGGCTAGGAAGAGTCTTCATCTCACTGTTCATGACATCTTTTCTGCAAAGGAAGGATTAGTCTACCATATTTGTATGACTGTATACAGTACAAAATGACACAGCACATTAAACTGTATCACATACAAAGTTGTATGCATTAATATCACTTCCCAGTACAATTCACAGTCTTTATTCTGTACAGTACTGGAAGAGAAACCTTCCTGTCACCTATAGAAATTACCTTCCATGGACATAAACTCCACAGATAACAAACATTTTATCCAAACAAATCTCAAGGAGATGCCAATAATCATGCCTTTATTACATCTCCCAGACTAAATAGCAGGTCCCTGCTTGGAGTTTGCAGTGAGACTTACCCATTCAAAGTTTGGGCATTAGTAAAACCTTTTAGCACAAGGATCACCACAAAGTGTGGATCTGGTACAGTTATAACCCCCAGGGGCTTCCCTCTCTATTGTTGTGCCCCATTAAGCCTCTTTGTGGCTGGGAATACTTTTGATGGAGGGTTTATTTATTTCTGCTGATAGGATTTTGAGTAGTTTGTGCAGAGAGTTGCCATTTAGTGGATGTGGATGTTTATGTAAAGTGTGAAAACTGTCTGTAGTTTGTTATAACACTAGTATCAAGTGTGAATTACCAGAAAAGTGACACAGTCACTTTCTGGTTTCCAGTGTGAATGCATGTCTTGTTTGTTCTAAGCATGGAGCTATAATAAACAAGATTATCTTTATCCTCAGCTCCATGATCGTAGGCAATCCTGAACTTACAGTAGAAGACCTAATCATATGCAGAATTATAAGGGAGGGGGAGGGGGGCCGCAAGGGGGGATTCCCCATCGCCGACGAGGAGTGAACACACAATTACAATGACGGGGTCGTCGCCTGCGTATTCTGTTATGATAGTACAAATGCTATCACGAAACGCTTAATACGACCCGGACGAGAACACAGGTACGACGTACGGACAGACATAATATCGACAACCAAGTCAATGTCCACGGCCCTTGATAACCAGTTGTGGTAGACTGGTGTGTTTACCCAACCCAGGCTTGAACCCAGGGCCTCGTGGTCTGTAGACATGTATGATAACCGCTACACCACAGTAGGTAGATGGGATTTCCCCTCCTTTTTCTTCTGAATTTATATCTGGTTATTAGTATTGTATTTTGGCCGGCGTGATTGTGCACCACTTTTGATAGGCAAATTTGAAATGTTCCACCCATTTGCGTTAGGAAAGGGTCTACCAAACCTGTGTGTAGGAAATCTATGTTTTTGTAGGAGAACACAAAATAACATTGTATACTGTATTTATAGCTCTTGTCATTAAATTGCTGATCAAGTTTTGTCCAAATTATTGCATTAGAGGATTGAAATACAATAGATTTACTGACAGGAATAGTTCAGGAGTCAAGCAAGTCTATCGTATATGAAAGATGACTTTTAAAGAAACAGATTGGTGAAGAAAGCATTGAAAAATCTTATTCCGTTGAGGAGATATTTAAGTTTAAATTTTGGTTATCATTTTGAAGTTTATGTATTCAATCAGACTAGTTGTGACATCACAGCCTGAGATTGTTCAAAGTTTTGATGTATTCTGTCATATTTTGTGCTGTGATATTGGGGCTTCACAGCCTTAAACACCATTGAATATGTCAGGAAAGTAGTCAACACAGAATAGTGTAATTATGATATACTGCCTGAAGAAAGTTAGAGGAAAAAAAAACAGCAATAGTAAAAAGGTTAAATAAATTTTCTTTAAAATACATTAACAATTATCATGAATATGAGGATTAGGATGCCATCCTTCAATGGTAGACTTACTACACCAGTCATTTCTATGCAGATAAGACAGCTTTAAACTTGAATACCTTCTTAACAGAATAAGATTTTTGAATGCTTTCATCACTATTTTGTTACTTTTGAAGTCCTCTTTCATATAAGATAAACTTCATTGACCATTGAACTAATCTTTTAAGAGAATGGATAGCTATTCAACTGGTGACATCATAAATTTGCATATTTTATCATTTGTTGATGATCTATTACATCAGAATAACTTTTTGTAGACATGTGTCAGTTAGAGTTGGCTACACCATTAAATAACTTGATTTTTGGTGAGCATGCGAAGCATAATGCGAACCTATGTAATGGCGATTTCGTCCGTCTGGCCGTCCACAGTTTTTTTCTGAGATTTCCACAGAAATGGTAATATTCTTCAGAGATCCTCAAGTGTCTCTCTTTTAGCACTGAGAGATTAAAAATCCTTAAATTTCTTCAAAATATTTGGGCACCAAACTCCACCTTTATTAATGTGGTCATTTGCATAAAGTTGCTACAGTATATGAACTGACCAGACTTTTTTTTTATTTAGTGTGCTCAGTCAGGGAGTGTAACAGGATGTGACTGCATATGAAGATAGGGAGGGATGCCATGTGGGGCATGGATGGGGGCTATGCAGGACACATGATATAATATATACTATGTGGTATACACCAAGGGCTATATCTGGCATAATTATTTGAATCCACCTTCTTTTCTCATTCAGCAGGCATTTGCATATAAGTTATTATATGAACTGATACGTTCATACTTAGTATGCTCAATCAGGGACTGATAGCTAGGATGAGACTTCTTATGGCGCCTATGGGATGCCATGTGGGACATGGGGTGGGATGCCGTGTGGGACATGGGGTGGAATGCCATGTGGAATATACAGGGTGGAATGTCATGTACAGTAGGATATATGGTGGAATGCCATTCGGGACATAGGCTGGAATGCCATGGGATGGGATCCATGGGATGGGATGTCATGTGGGACATGGGATGTCATGTGGGACATAAGGTGGGATGCCATGTAGAACATGGGGTGGGATGCCACGAGTAACACAGAGTGTGACATAGATTGAGATGCCATGTGTGACATAGGCTAGGAGGCTATGTGGGACATACATGTAGGATAGGAGGCCATACGGACATGGGATGTAATGCCATGTGGGACATAAAGTAGGATGTCATTTGGACATTGGGAGGGATACCATGGTGGGATCCAATGTGGGACAAGGTGGGATGCCATGTGGAACATCAGGTGGAAAGCCACTGATGTGGAACATATGGTGGGATGCCATGGAGGACATAGGGAGAGATGCCATATGGGATACAGGGATGGGATGCCATGTGGTACATATGGTTGGATTATTGTGGAACATACATGTAGGATGGGATCAAGTGGGACATAGGGTGGGATGCCATGTGTGTCATAGGATGGGATGCCATGTGGGACATATGGTAAAATGTCATGGACATATAGGACAGGGTGGGATGCCATGTGGAAAAGGGGATGCCGTGTGGGAAATGGGATGCCGTGTGGGACATGGGATGCCGTGTGGTACATGGGATGCCGTGTGGGACATGGGATGCCGTGTGGGACATGGGATGCCGTGTGGGACATGGGATGCCGTGTAGGGACATGGGATGCCGTGTGGGGACATGGGATGCCGTGTGGGGCATGGGATGCAGTGTGGGACATGGGATGCAGTGTGGGACATGGGATGCCGTGTGGGACATGGGATGCCGTGTGGGACATGACATGCCGTGTGGGACATGCCGTGTGGGACATGCCGTGTGGGACATGCCGTGTGGGACATGCCGTGTGGGACATGCCGTGTGGGACATGCCGTGTGGGACATGCCGTGTGGGACATGCCGTGTGGGACATGCCGTGTGGGACATGCCGTGTGGGACATGCCGTGTGGGACATGCCGTGTGGGACATGCCGTGTGGGACATGCCGTGTGGGACAAGCCGTGTGGGACATGCCGTGTGGGACATGCCGTGTGGGACATGCCGTGTGGGACATGCCGTGTGGGACATGCCGTGTGGGACATGCCGTGTGGGACAAGCCGTGTGGGACAAGCCGTGTGGGACATTGGATGCCGTGTGGGACATGGGATGCCGTGTGGGACATGATATGCCGTGTGGGACATGGGATGCCGTGTGGGACATGGGATGCCGTGTGGGACATGGGATGCCGTGTTGGACATGGGATCAGAGATCGCGTTAACGACAAATTTGTTGTGTTTTACGCTATGGCTTAAATTTCTTACGACAGGTTGTACCTGCGTCGTAAGTTTTAGATATAGCATGTGGAATTTTACGCCAGAGTTTTTCATTAATATAACTATAATCATGGACATCTTACCTCTCTGATGCGATTCAAAGTTTTATTTCACACAAAAATGATTTTAAATTACTCGTAAATAAAAAAAAAATGACACAACTACGAGACTAACGGCCGAATGATTCAACATGCCAGTAGTGCTGCCATAAACACATATAGGCTAGTACATAGACCCTATGCATGATGCACGTACACTGTACAGTGTATGTGAAAGTTTTTATGTCGTTTTGAAAGCAGGCTGTCAATTGTCAACGATATTATTAGCTAGGATTTAACTTTCCTCCTGTATTGTGTTGATCGTGTGTCTGTGAAGTAATTACAGTCTGCAAGTCCGGTTACTATACTGTAAAGAAGTAGGCGTGCTCAAGATCTGAATAGTATATTATTGCTGACAATTTGTCAAAGTTCACTAAAACCTAATGAAAGTTTGGATACGATAAACAAAAGTATTTTCTAGTTTATTTTGGGATTGTTAACCCAAATTTCATGACTCAACAATCAACATTATACAAGGAAAGGGTATGAACTTTTTCGTGATATTTTTTATGATAATAATAGTCCAATTTTATAATGTTTTTGGTATTTTAAGTGCAATTTTCATTCGCTTTTGCATGCTTCGCTAGCGCGCAATGCCCTGTACATTACGCAATGCCCTGTACATACCACGGCAAATTGACAAAATACGCCAAACTTCAAGGGCTTGTCGTAAGCAAATACGCCAGGCAAAAAATTATAACGCAACCTCTGCATGGGATGCCGTGTGGGACATGGGATGCCGTGTGGGACATGATATGCCGTGTGGGACATGGGATGCCGTGTGGGACATGATATGCCGTGTGGGACATGATATGCCGTGTGGGACATGGGATGCCGTGTGGGACATGATATGCCGTGTGGGACATGGGATGCCGTGTGGGACATGGGATGTTGTTTGGGACATGGGATGCCGTGTGGGACATGGGATGCCGTGTGGGACATGGGATGCCGTGTGGGACATGGGATGCCGTGTGGGACATGGGATGCCGTGTGGGACATGGGATGCCGTGTGGGACATGGGATGCCGTGTGGGACATGGGATGCCGTGTGGGACATGGGATGCCGTGTTGGACTTGGTGTCAGATGCCATTTTTTATAATTGGCCAGGTCATATGATATGGGTGTCAATTTGCATGGGCATGCGAACCATGGCGGTATTTACCGTTCTAGTTCCTTTTGTTTGGTACAGACAGTCAATTTGTAGTTTTCAATGAAACAAATTTACCTCTCTTTTAACTAATTATGAAAACTTTAAAGAACAACTATAAACCAAACAAAAGTTCACGCAAGTCTTCTTCAAATTTAATTTACTCCAACCTTTTAAAGAGCTGAATCTGTAATAATGAGTAAGGACCTCCTTCCAATGGTAGAAATAAATAGACTTGTTTACTCATTCTTATAAGGGTACAGTTGGGACATGGAAGAGGTAAACAGCTTTGTGATTCCCTGAATAACAAGAATCAATCAGGGAGTTATGACAACTTCCTGAATCAATTAAGGAGTAGTTTTGGGATGAGAAAAGCTTGATTCTTCAGTTAAGGTGTTATAGTAGCAGTCCTGGCATTGTTGGGAGAGTTGGTCTCCGCTCTATTAAGCAAGGAGATTATTGTCTGGTCATCCTAAGTACATCCTCCCACATCTTACTGGACATTGATGGTAGGGCTCTCTGTGGGATCATAGGTAGATGTAACTTCCCTTTCTGGAGTGGCATTTACTGATATTGTGATATAAGACTTAGTATAGTTACTACAGTACAGCACAGTGTAAGGAAAGTTAACATTGAATTAAATTGATGCCGAAATCACATTTGTTATGAGTGTATTTTGTGCTTGTGTAACTATCAAATACATTGAAGTATTTTGGATATTACTTTGTTTCTGTTTTAAGTTGGTACCTTTTAAGGTAAGTTGTCTCATTTTCTAACTGTTTAAAGATTTTCATGATTAGATGGGTGGGTAAGAGAGAGAATTAAAAATGAACACAATTTGAGGTTTTTCCTATGCAGCCAATGCACTGTACTCATATGCTAGTCTGGAAGGTCGTTCGCTGAAGAACTTTGGCATAGAGCTTAGCCAGTTTGACAAATTTTGGCATACTTTTCTCTCAAATTGATAAAGAAATACATCAAACTGGCATAACAGCTGGGTTTTCACAAATTATGGTGTAGATCCACGGCTGCGTGGAAATAACAAACTTTCCACTGTGGCCTACCCATATTGAATACAGGTTCACTTCAAAGTAATCTGTGGAAGTGACTGCGAGCTTCCGACCTCATAATCAAAATATTGAATATAATCATTGTCGTCGTAGTCACAAGTCGTTCTTGTATTAAATTTTTTTGTAGTCGCCCCCAATTGTTTTTCAGTTCGGAAGTGCGCAGCCACTATTAGACTCGAATCCCATTTGACCCCTAAATGTGAAAATAACACGTCAAAAACAACTTCCATTTTGAAATGTCGCCCTGTATAATTTAAGCTCGGAAGTTGGGAAGTGCGCAACCTCTACGAGACAAATCCACCTTCTTTAGGCCCCTATTTATGGAAATAGACATTTTTTCAAGTCCCTCTTCAAGAACGACTTTCTATTGTGAAATATTGCCCTCTATAATTTAAGTTCGGAAGTTTGTAAGTGTGCAGCAGTACCAGACTCTAATCCAACTAGGCCCCTAATTGTGGAAATAGCATGAAGTTTCTTAAGTCCTGAGTGTTCCGAGTCCCTCTTCAAGAATGACTTTCCACTGTGAAATGTCGCTTTCTAAGCTTAGAAACATGAAGCCAAGAAGGGGCGAAGTTGCATTAAATCATCCCCCATATGGTTGCCATTTTGAGCATTAGGCCCATAGCTAGCATGGGGGGAGCCATGCCCCCTTGCAAAGGTACAGTATGTTCCCCCCTCCTCGCATAAAATCAAAGAAAAAGATATATAGGGTATCTGCCCAAGTGCCCCATCTTAAAGTGCTTGTGCCCCATTGCAAAGAGGCCTAGAAACTTAATTCTTTTCAGACAAAATTGTGATATTCTTAAAACCTTATCTGCTGAAACAGAGAACAATCTTCAAGTTTCTTCACAATTAACCTCTCTGAGTTAGTTGATTGACAGCTTTTTCAACCAATCGAATTTGCGTAGCGACAAACCTGCTTAACTAAGTGGGGAAAAAATCCTATGCGGTACAGTACAGCTAGCTAACAGCGCGCCTCATGCAGTCAATGCAATATACTGCACAAAACAAATTTCTGCATGCACAAGACTGAGTGATGACAAAATGGTGTACAAAAATTGTGCCTATGGGCTCTGTAAATCCGTTTCCCGTTACCCAGAACAGCAAACAGAAATTTGTTTATTCCTTTTGCTAAAAACTCTAAAGATCCGGAGAAGTGCCATAAATGGATCAAAACTTGCGGCAGACCACATGAACATCTAAATGTCAATGCATTGGTCACGCATGATTGCGGATTTAAGGTTTCTTTGCCCCACCTAGTTACATTGTTGGTATGGTGGGTGTGGCTTATTTCCATACTCAGAGAGGTTTATTGTGTTTGGCCTTTTGTTTCCTCTATCATTTCAAAATAGACATGTAACTGAACACTAAATGAAATGTACTGATGGGCAAAGCATCATGCACAAGAAGACCATTACTCAAATTCGCATCTAATATGTTTAAAATCACCCAACAATGAAAATCAGAAAATTGTTTATAAATTTACATGTTTAATGAAGTGGTTACTGTAAATAGGCTGTGTTTACACAACTAAGTGAACTTTGGATTTTCCTCTGAAGTAGATTACTTAGAATATTAAACCTAAACTATTCTTCAGAGCCTAATCAAATGCATTGTATATCATTTCGTCATTAATATTCCACGGAAGATGGTAATTAGGATTCGTCTGTTTGTCTTCATATACTGTACCTGTATTAATTTTGGTGTTCTATAACATCATGGTTTCAGGCTAGAGGTTTGTCATTTCATATTTTCTGTCAAGCTAAGTACTTTTACAAAAGAATGTGCAACAATTTTTAGCTTGTATATTTCTGTGGACGGTCCACTGTCAAATGGTCATTAGTATTCATCTGTTTATCTTTATTTTGATGTCCTAGACTTTGAATTCAGGCTGCCCATGTAGTGAGGTTTGTGATTCCATACTTTTTGTAAATTTACAGTATTGTTTTTCTGTAAAACTTTAGGTAATTTGAGCACTTTGATTATGAATATGAGCTAATTATTATATTAGCTTGTCTCTGAATGTTCCATGGAAGATGGTCATTGTAGATTTGTCTGTTTATACTCTTTGTAGAACTTTGTGATTTTAGGCTGCCCATGTGTATATACTGTACATATAGGTTTGTGATTTTAGGCTGCCCATGTGTATATAGGTTTGTGATTTTGTACTTTCCTTGAATTAAATGTGAATTGTTCTTCTGTAAAACTTCAAGTAATGCTAGGATTTCAAAAAGTGACTGACAATATTCATCAACACTTCATCTTACCCCCGACCCCCTTTACCCCCTCCATCCCCATACAGTGATTTCCAGAAAGTGGCCACAACTCTGGGGTTATTTTGTCATGGGTGGTCTTCATGCATAATCTAAAAGAAGACAATTTTTATGATTTAAGTAGAATTGTTTGCACATATTTTAAGATACAAAATTGACTCTGTAACAACTTGGCCACTTCAATCTGCATATAGTCATTTCATTTATGTGTATACTGTACTTTGATAAATGTAAACTTTTTGACAAAAATATTTCACCCAGGTGTGATCCTAAACTGCACATGATTTCAAAACGTGCATCACAATCTACTGTACATCAACACTTAAACCCATGCAGTGCCTTCAAGAATGTGGTCATCACTCCTGGGTAATGTTGCTATGGATTTCTTTTATGAATTCATTTGAAAGAATACATTTTTCTGTAGATTTTGTTGATTTACTACTACTACTACTACTACTACTACTACTACTACTACTACTACTACTACTACTACTACCACTACTGCCACCACCACCACCACCACCACCACCACCACCACCACCACCACTACCACCACCACCACCACCACCACCACCACCACACCACCACCACCACCACCACCACCACCACCACCACCACCACCACCACCACCACCACTACCACCACCACCACCACCACCACCACCACCACCACCACCACCACCACCACCACCACCACCACCACCACCACCACTACCACTACTACCACACACCACTACTGCCACTGCTGCTGCTGCTGCTACTACTGCTACTGCTACCACTGCACTGCTACTGCTGCTGCTACCACTGCTGCTGCTACTACTGCACTACCACCACCACTACCACTACTACTACTACTACTACTACTACTACTACTACTGCTATTACACCCCATCCCACCACCACCACCACAACCACCACCACCACTACTAACTACTACTGCTACTACTACTAAATATTCCAGTACAAATTTAAAACATTTGTAAAAAGAAAAAGTACATGCATATACATAATAAAACATGTAGCAGAAATTAAAAGAACATAAATAGATAAATGAATAAGTAAATAAATTAATAAATAAATAAATAGATGAATAGATAGATAGATAGATAGATAGATAGATAGATAGATACATATATAGATACATAGATACATGTAGATAGATAGATAGATAGATAGATAGATAGATAGATAGATAGATAAATAAATAAGGAAAATTAAAGATGAAAGGTTCAAAACAGTTATTCTAATTCTTCTTTCTGTAAGTATATTGCTGCATGGTAAATTAATGAATTTTTGCAGACATGTATTCTGTATGTTGGCACTATGTTAGGGTTTGAAGGTTTCTGTTTGCACAGTCTGTTCTAGTGACAATCAAATGTGATGATTTTGATTTAACAAAAAAAGTGGTGATTAATTGTGAGGATATATGAGAGAACAAATAGCTAACACTGGATTCCAGGATCATGATCCCCAATGATGCCTTTGCTTGTTCATACATCCTTGGTGTGATAGAAAAATATGTCTGGTTGTTGGAAAATAGGTTATCCACTCCCCAAATTTAATACATGTATATTCATCGCACATCATTACCTCCACCAAGGAAGTTGGATGGAGGTCATGTTTTTGCCTCTGTTTGTCATCAAGATATCTCAAGAACTGATGATTGGATTCTGATCAAAATTGGTGTGTGGTTTTGTGTCTGCTTAAGGAAGAAGTGTTTAAAATTTGAGACATATTGGACAGGGGAAGAGTGCAAATGGGAGGGTGGGGGCATTTTGTCTGTCATCAAGATATCTCAAGAACTGATGACTGGTTTTTTATCAAATTTGGTGTGGTTTTGTTCCTGTTTAGAAAAGAAGTGATTAAAATTTGGGACGTATTGGAATAGGGGAAGGGCAAAAAAAGAGGGGTGGGGATATTTTAGGGCAAGATTTACCAACACTTAGTTGAAACTTTCCAATGGAATGTGCTGAACAATGAACTCATGCCATGAAAGAACAGCCGTACAATGAGTTTTCTGGACTAAAGAAAATCAAGTCAAGTGGTCTCTGGTATGAATTAAATCAAAACAATAGGTTTCTGCCATGAATGAAAATGATGGGATGTGAATCTGCCCTGTATAGAGCTCAAACAATGAATGCTTAGCCTGAATTAGATAGGAAACAAATGATCACAAGTGATGATCCTCAAGGGTTTAGAATGTAAATGGAAATACAGATCAACAGTGAGATTGTTTGGGGTTATGACTTGGTGGGTCAAGGGTTTCTGGGGTAGATCGTATGCCGGTGGGGAATGAACAGGGGCGGAGGTTTGAGTTTTGCAGAGGTATGCGCTCTGCAGGGTGCTATAATTCTAGTTTCTTACTGTTATGCAGGTCATTGTATAGGCCACCCTTGAACATGCAGTCTAGAAATAATATTTTTGAATGCTTTCTTCACTACAGTATTTTGTTTCTTTTGAAGTTCTCTTTCATATAAGATACTAACAGCTTCTATTTTCAAAATGGATTTCTATTTTCAAAATGGACTGGAATAAAGCTTTCACATTACCATTATTCTCCTTTTTTGGTACTTAATAAACTCTGTACCAGAATAGCAAACAAAATTGTTCTTTACTATTCTGGTACAGAGTATATTTAGTGCCAAAAAGGACTATAATGGTAATGTGAAGGCTTTATTCCAATCCATTTTGAAAATAGAAATCCATTTTGAAAATAGAAGCTGTTTACTGTAGACTTGCTTGATCAAGCCCTGAACTAATCCTTTAAACTTTTAAGAAAAATTTCAGGAGTTAAAGGAGCAGTCAGCTAGGATGTAAGGACGTGTTATTCTGGGGTCTCTATTAAAATTTGAATGCACTTTTCTTGCATGTGATGGTACTAATAATTAATAAAGTTTGATATGAATCTCATATAAACTGTAATAATTTTCTGATAAATACTTTAAAACCATTCAAATGAAACCTAGCTCAGTTATTTGCATGAATTAGCAAAGAAGATGCCTCACTTTACCCCAAGAGCTTTAAAGGTTTAGTTCAGTGGTCAAGCATGTCTATCTTATATGAAAGAAGACTTCAACACAAACAAAATAGTGAAGAAAGCATTTAAAAATCTTAAAGGAGAAATTCAAGTTTAAAGCTCTTTCTTATCTGTGTAGAAATGACTGGTGTACTAAGTCTAATATGGAAGTTTGACGTCATCATCTTCACATTCTTAAAAGAAAGTTTATTTAATTTTCTTACTATTTAAATTACTTTTCCTTAAACTTTCTTCAAGTGGTATATTATGAATACCCTTACTAGATTCAGGTTTCCTACTTTTTTGACATATTCAATGGTTTTTAAGCCTCAAAATCGTAGTACAAAATGTGATAGAATTCATAACAACTTTGAGGAATCTGAGGCTATGACATCACAACCAGTCTGATTTCAGTCGTTTCTACACAAATGATACCAAACTCTAAGCTTAGATATCTTCTTAATGGAATAAGATTTTTGAATGCTTTCTTCACTATTTTGTTTCTTTTGATATCGTGTTTCATACAGACTTGTGTTTTATCCAGTGTTATTATTGATGAAAGAACACAAAGAATGTAGTAGAAATGATGCTGTGAACTCATCGTAACACTTGCTCGACCCCTGAACTAATCCTTTAAAGAGGGAGGCTCGTCTCATTAAAATACATTAAAATTAGGGGATGCGATATTTTGACGTCACTTCCGGTTGTGGATGCAAGATCCGATCCACTGTCTATTTGTACATGGAGTTAGAAGAGAACTCCATGGTTTGTACAGCCAGACACTAAGCATGTACGTTGTGTGTGCCGAGTTACATACCCAGCGCATTACGTTACTGTGACGAGAAACTTGTTTGTTTTTTCAATGCGTTTGTCAGAAAGCGAAAGATTAGTAATATAATACTATAATAATAATCACTAAATAAAAGTTACTGAGCAAAAAAAGAGAAAAAGATGAAAGCAAAAGTCGCAATAAATGATTCTACCGGGGCTCCAACTCACGACTGTTGATAAGAAAAAAAAATTGCTCCCGATCGCCGTAACCTACTGGGCTAACTCGTGTGGTGACCTTCAAGGCGTTTTAAACAACTGTATACCTTGCAATACGAGACAACGAATCGCGCAGCAAAATTTCAACCAATCAAAAAATTTGAAAGGAATTCTAAATATTGTGCTCATATGACGATTTCGCCTCTATAAGTTTCAATGGTATGTAGTGGAATGCAATCCATGTAAATGGCAACGTTACACAAGTTTTGGAGGAAAAACAATAAAATTTGAATCTGTAAAAATGGTCTCGTACACAAATCGGATTCATACAATTTGAAATACAGATTTATACAAAGATTTGATCTTTTTTCCTGTACATCCCCAAAATCTGGTGTTAATGTAGAAAACCTAACACTTCGGCCTTCCAGGAAACATGTTATTTTAGAAAATATAAAGAATTTGAATTTGAAGCTTTTTTTGATGTATGTTATGTGTGCACTGACCTTAGCAAGGCATGTTCCAGTCTTCATGCTATGACTCATATGCTGAGCAAGTGAACTGTGCAGAATAGTTCAACAAAAACTAACTGTTAATGGAAATAACATCACAGGTAAGAAAATGAACTTTGATCAATAAACATTGCAATCATTACGAAGCATCAGTAGATCTCAGCTGATAGGCTGATAAGATGTTTGATCATTCTGCAAACCAATAAAGCAGACAAGATGCTTATGAGCCATTAACCCATGAAATAAAAATAACTCCTCCAGGAAATTTACCTTTAAATGTGTGTTTGAAAAAGAAAAAAAATGTTTTCATATTTCTAGTTGCCCTTAGACATGTACCTGTTTTGTAACTTTCTCTTGAAGTTATGATTTATGAATATTAAGCACCATCCTGGGGATATGAATCATGATTGTGATAAAGAAAGTAGTCTGTGACCTGGAAGAACCCAGAATAATTGGATATGACAGGGTGTATGAGCTAGGGTATGTACCCTTGTAATATGCCCTATGACCTGCTGATGATCCCCAAGTTACAAGTATTCATGCATGCATCCCCTTGAGTAGGAAGAGGGATAGAACAGTATCCCTGGTAATAATAATAATAATATTAGGAACATTTATATAGTGCTTAATCCACACTGGAGTATGCTCAAAGCGCTTATACAATAAAAATGATAGGGTAATGTAAATAAACGATTAAATTAAATTATAATAAAAATCAATAATACTTCTTAAACAAATATGTTTTGAGCCGAGATTTAAACGTATTCAAAAATTTAATGTATTTCATGGATTTCTGAATATCATTCCATTTTCTGGCGGCTGCCACTGTAAAAGACCTGTAACCAAAAGATTTTAGTCTCCACTTTGGTATATCCAGCAATTGCTTGTCGGTAGACCTGAGACACCTTTCTGGCTGATAGATGGACAGAAGCTCACAGAGGTATTCTGGTGCTGATCTGTCTACACACTGGTAGGCTAAAACACAATATTTTATACTCGATTCTAGCTTCAACTGGTAGCCTGTGCCAGTGCCAGTGTTAGGAAGTATGTGGAGGCCGTTTTATGCTGAAACAATGCAATGATTTGGCTAATGGGTGATTTCATCAGGGAAAGGACCCTCACCACAGTGTTGTCCCCCTGATGGTATTGAAGGCCAAGAGGTATTGTTCTTCTCTCTTCTGTCATCTATTCCTGTCCTTCCTATCCTCACTAATAAAGTCTTCCCTTGTAATTCTTGCTTTTAATTTTAACGCCATGCTATTTGGTTTTTAAAGGATTAGTTCAGTGGTCAAGCAAGTCCATCTCATATGAAAAGGACTTCAAAAGAAACAAAATGGTAAAGAAAGCATTCAAAAATCTTATTCCATTAAAGAGTTGTTTATGTTTAAAGTTCGGTATCATTTGTGTAGAAACGACTGAAATCAGACTAATTGTGATGTCACAGCCTCAGATTCCTCAAAGTCTTTCTGTATTCTATCATATTTTGTCCTGCAATTTTGTGGCTTAAAAACCATTGGATATGTCAAAAAAGTAGTAAAACTGAATCTAGGCAAGAGTATTTCTAATATACCACCTGAAGAAAGTTTGAGGATAAATAATATACATAGTTCAAAAATTTAATAAACTTTCTTTAAAATACATAAAGACTTTGAGAAATCTGAGGCAGTGACATCACAACTAGTCTGATTTTAGTTGTTTCTACAGAAATTATACCAACTTTAATCTTGAATATCTCTTTAACGGAATAAGATTTTTAAATGTTTTCTTTACCATTTTGTTTCTTTTGAAGCCCTCTTTCATATAAGATAAACATGCTTGACCACTGAACTAATCCTTTAACTTCTCACTTTCCTTCTGCACTGCTAGTTTGTTAATCTCACTGTAATTCTGCCATCAACATTACCTTAGCCAAAATGGAACTCAATCTGATGTCCTTTTCTGGTGCAGGTGCCCCTTAGTATGTTAGACCTACAAAAAAGAAATAGAAAACAAAGTTTGCCTTTCTTGTGGAAAATTGTAAGGGAGAGGGCTGGCAGAAAACAATTTATATTTTTTTGCTCCCTCAAGATTAAGAACATTTATAAAACAGAAATAAAACATTTCACTACATTCAGAGATTGTTGGTTCCTTTTATTTTGCTCTGTTTTTATATCTCACTTTGATTTTCGTGTGATTTGGGATTTCCTTTTCCCTGCCTGACACACTCGTTACAAGCAGGCAGGACAACTTTGTATTCTCAAGCTTTTGTGGGCGGAGTGATTTTCTCTGCAATAAACAGCAACATCAGGCAACAGTTGTTGCCATGCCATTTGGTAGGAATTTTTACGAAGCGTAGGGATTTCTGAAACTTAAAAAAAAAAAAACTTTTTAAAAGCGCCGTCCAAATTTTTGGTAAGTTAGGAGTGGTGGAGGAGGGCAAACAAAGAAGTTTCTTTTTAGGCCAATTAGGTTTGAAAAAGGCTGTATGCTTGGGTGCGAAGGTCAAAACCATTAAGTACAAAGTCATTTGAAAATTGCATTCATGTTCATGGTTGGACCTGTTTGGCTTAAAAGTGCCTAAGTAAATATGTGAGCTACAGTACTAGTTTTAATTTAAATTCTGGTCACACAAGCAACCTGTTGAATCCTCTGAGAACAATCATTAGCCATGCAGTCGAGAATTGTTTGCCTGTTGTTCATTGAATTTTAAAAGGGGTAGAAAAGAAAACACCAGTGTAATAACTGTTTACTTGTGGTATTACTGATCCACTGCTAAGCCAAACAGGAGGGGAATTAATAGTCAGTGGCATACAGTAGAAGCCCAAGTTTGTTGGGTGGGCAGATGAAAATGCTGGAAAATAACTGACACTATAGCCCATGCATAAATAGATGCATTTAGTGGGAGGGAGATTTTCCTCTGTACCTGTCTCTTATGACTATGAGTACTTGACCAGTGGTATGATCCTGAATCCTTGTTTTGGTGGAAAGAGGATTGGAGATCATAATAGAAGTCAAAATGTAATATTTACATTGGGATTAGAAGAAACAACACTTTTCAAATGAGCGTGTTAAAGGGATCAAGATCAGTAATGAGGCTGAGATGTGAACTTTTATAAGACAGAGCCGCCAAGAACTCTCTGCCGAACCAAATTTTTCTATCGATATACCTCACTCAAGACTTTCTCCAAAATACCTCCAGCTACCTCAGGAGGACTTAGCAAGACTCCTGGAATCTCGAGTCTTATAATAAACTTCACACTATCAATCCCAAAGTAGGCATCAACCCTGCCCTCCTACTGTAAGTTATAATCGCAGAGAAGACGTTGTCATCACCCGCATTTGCCTAGGCCACACCTATCTCACCCACTCCTACCTCCTTTCCAGCTCTCCCAAACCTACCTGCCCCACTTGAAATACTGATCTCTCGATCAATCATATCCTCTTAACCTGTCCGATTTACGCCAACTCCAGATCTTTCCTATCCCCTGCCACCACTATTTCCGACTTCTTTAAGAACAATCCCCCTCCAACATTATCACCTTCCTCCAACAGCAGCCTTTTCACTTGATTTAATCTCCCCACACCCTCATCCTTTCCTATCTCACATCCATCCCCCTCTCACCACCTGTTCTTCTACTACTAATTTCCTTTAAAATTTTCACTTCTCTCCATCCTTTCCTCCTTTTCCAATCATCTCTTTTCTAAACCTTGCACCTTGATTATTTAACACCCTCTTGGCACGTTTGACTCCTGATTGTCACGGTGCCACTAAACTCATCAAAGTGATGTCAAACCAAACCAAACCAAACCATACAAGGGCGTAGCCAGCTTTTTATTTTGGGAGGGGTGGATCTGCCATCTATATACGCTTTGCGCATTCAGTGTGGGGTCTAGGGGACCACCCCAAGGCCCCTCCCTAGTGGTGTCCAGGGACTAGAGGGTGTCTAAAAACGTCTAATATTGATGTATTAGATCACCACTGCCAATGACCACTCATTGAAAAGATACAGTAGGTCCTTTTTTATGTTGGGAGGGAGGGGGGTGGAAATGACTTTTGATTCCTCAAAAAGTGAACATAGGGAACACCATTTTGTTTTAACTAATTGAGGCTATGATTGATAATGATGATACTATCATGGTCACATGACTTAAAACAAACTTGATTAGATATTGTGTTATATTTTGGGAAAGATGTGTTTTCCCCTTCTAATACATTAATACTGTGGGTGTTGAGCTGCAGTCACTGTAATCATTAAATGATTGTACATTGCAAAAACGTGAAGATTTTATGGCAATCACTGTTTTGTGGATACCAAGTAGAAAACAAAAACACTTAGGAGAATTGGAGTATTGAAAGTTTTGTAATGTTCCGAAATGGAAGAATTATTGATAACCATATATAGCTGTGACCTTCATAGATGATAGTATAACAGTAACTTGATCATAGGTGCATGTGTTTGAATATCAGAAGAAAAGGATCGGATAGCACAAGCATAAATCATAATACAGAGAACATGACAATTTATAATTTGACAGGAATGGAGAGGTTTTATCAGTTTGTTCTTCAGTTTGTATCACCAGGGAGTTGTCATTTAGAGAAGACAACTCCCTGGTCTCTTCTACTTCCTAGTATCACAAAGAGAAAAATCAATAAATTTACTTCACAAACTGTTGAATTTAAGCAGTTTAATATGACCAAGAAGTTCCAGCTAATGCTAGAGCCATCAGGCTTATAGAGCCAGTGTTTATCCCCGGTTTCAATGGTGCAAACAGATGAGAGTATTCCCTGTGGACAGGACGCCAGTCCATTGCAGATTAATTCCCCTGCAATGCTGGTACTCATGGTACAGCTGAGTGAACTGAAGCAAGTAGAGTAAAGTGTCTTGCTGAAGGACACAATGCAGCGCTCAATACAGGAATCGAACCCGCTACCTTTGGAATACAAGCATGACTCCTTAACCACTGAGCCACTGCACCTCTTTAAGAACTTTCAAATGGACCATCAATGAAAACTTAGCAGGAGAAATTTAGGACAGACATTTTAAGAATTGCATTACATTAATTTCATTACATTAATTACATTACCTTAATTATACTACATTAATTACATTATATTACATTAATTACATTACCTTAATTACATTACATTACGTTAATTACATTACCTTAATTACATTACATTCATTACATTACATTAATTACATTACCTTAATTACATTACATTAATTACATTACGTTAATTACATTACATTAATTACATTACATTACATTACATTACATTACATTACATTACATTACATTACATTCATTACATTACATTTTAGTTGTTGCGACCTGTCTTTTGGTCTTTAAATGCAAACGTGTCATAAAGTTTCAATTCATGCACAGTTACACAGTGTAAGTAGTGTAGGCTCCAGAATATTACTAACCCATCAGGAATTTGAGAATATATTCCACAAATTTATGCCTCCCAGTATTTATTTTGGAGAGATTTTGACTTATAATCAGGAAATTGCACATCTCACAATTACCATTCCTTCATTACCATTTTATACCCTTTGGGTAGTTTCTTTTTATTGTGGTAGATATATTAGGTCAGCAAAAATAAATTAGTTTACAGGATAAACTTTGGGTGAGGTATTTCATTTCTTGCTTTGTATTATTTAGATAGGCACATTACAAGATCCTATAGTAGACCTTTTCATATCGGAATCAGTAATTTCCGGAAATCTAATTTAAATAATGTCACATGGCTGAAATTCATTTGTCCATAATGGAGTCCTGATCGTCTGCACAATTTAGTAGCGTATGGGGTTAAGCCCGTTAAAAATACGATTTCACACACTAATAAACACTCAACAGTATGGACCTTTTAAACCAAGTTTAGCCGAACTTGAATGTCAGGGTACTTTAACCAATCAAATGCTGGAGGAATTTTCCTTTTACTAACCAACCAATCAGCTGCAGGGAAATTTGTAAACAACAACAATGTGTCTAATATTGTATTCGATCACCCTGCAAACAACTACTCATTTGCAAAGATAGGTCCTTTTTTTGTGGTTGTGTGTGGGAAGGGGGGTGGGGGGGGGGGTGGGGGTCTTGGCTAGGCACCTGAACTTTTACCGTAAATTTGAACTTTTACCTTACATTTGATATAATAAATTGGTACCAAGCACCAAAACATCTTATAAATATCCTCAAAAAGTGAACATAGGAAAACATCATTTTGTTTGAACTAATTGAGGCTATGATTGATAATGATGATACCATCATGGTCACATGACTTAAAACAAACTTGATTAGATATTGTGTAATATTTTTGGAAAGATGTGTTTTCCCCTTCTAATACATTAATACTGTGGGTGTTGAGCTGCATTCACTGTAATTATTAAATTATTGTACATTGCAAAAACGTGAAGATTTTATGGAAATCACTGCTTTGTGGATACCAAGTAGAAAACAAAATCACTTAGGGGAATTGGAGTATTGAAAGTTTTGTAATGTTCTGAAATGGAAGACTTATTGATGACCATATATAGCTGTGACCTTCATAGATGATAGTATAACAGTAACTTGATCATAGGTGCATGTGTTTGAATATCAGAAGGAAAGGATCGGATAGCACAAGCATAAATCATAATACAGAGAACATGACAATTTATAATTTGACAGGAATGGAGAGGTTTTATTAGTTTGTTCTTCAGTATGTATTTCCAAGGAGTTGTCATTTAGAGAAGACAACTCCCTGGTCTCTTCTACTTCCTAGTATCACAAAGAGAAAAATCAATGAATTTACTTCACAAACAGTTGAATTTAAGCAGTTTAATATGACCAAGAAGTTCCAGCTAACGCTAGAGCCATCAGGCTTATAGAGCCAGTGTTTATCCCCGGTTTGAATGGTGCAAACAGATGAGAGTATTCCCTGTGGACAGGATGCCAGTCCATTGCAGATTAATTCCCTTGCAATGCTGGTACTCATGGTACAGCTGAGTGAACTAAAGCAAGTAGAGTAAAGTGTCTTGCTGAAGGACACAATGCAGTGCTCAATACGGGAATCGAACCCGCTACCTTTGGAATACAAGCATGACTCCTTAAGCACTGAGCCACTGCACCTCTTAAAGAAGTTTCAAATGAACCATCAATGAAAACTTAGCAGGAGAAATTTAGGACAGACATTTTAAGAAGTGCATTACATTAATTACATTACCTTAATTACATTACATTAATTGCATTACATTAATTACATTACCTTAATTATATTACCTTAATTACATTACCTTAATTACCTTAATTACCTTAATTACATTACATTACATAACATTACATTACATTACATTACATTACATTACATTACATTACATTCATTACATTACATTTTAGTTGTTGCGACCTGTCTTTTGGTTTTTAAATGCAAACGTGTCATAAAGTTTCAATTCATGCACAGTTACACAGCATTCGTAGTGTAGGCTCCAGAATATTACTAACCCATCAGGAATTTGAGAATATATTCCACAAATTTATGCCTCCAGTATTTATTTTGGAGAGATTTTGACTTATAATCAGGAAATTGCACATATCACAATTACCATTCCTTCATTACCATTTTATACCCTATGGGTAGTTTCTTTTTAATGTGGTAGATATATTAGGTCAGCAAAAATAAATTAGTTTACAGGATAAACTTTGGGTGAGGTATTTCATTTCTTGCTTTGTATTATTTAGATAGGCACATTACAAGATCCTATAGTAGACCTTTTCATATCGGAATCAGTAATTTCCGGAAATCTAATTTAAATAATGTCACATGGCTGAAATTCATTTGTCCATAATGGAGTCCTGATCGTCTGCACAATTTAGTAGCGTATGGGGTTAAGCTCGTTAACAATATGATTTCACACACTAATAAACACTCAACAGTATGGACCTTTTAAACCAAGTTTAGCCGAACTTGAAATGTCAGGGGACTTTAACCAATCAAATGCTGGAGGAATTTTCCTTTTACTAACCAACCAATCAGCTGCAGGGAAATTTGTAAACAACAACAATGTGTCTAATATTGTATTCGATCACCCTGCAAACAAGTACTCATTTGCAAAGATAGGTCCTTTTTTTGTGGTTGTGTGTGGGGATGGGAGGGGGGGTCTTGGCTAGGCACCTGTACTTTTACCGTAAATTTGAAGTTTTACCTTACATTTGGTATGATAAACTGGTACCAACCACCAAAATATCTTACAAATATCCTTAAAAAGTAAACATAGGGAAACACCATTTTGTTTTAACTAATTGAAGCTATGATTGATAATGATGATACTATCATGGTCACATGACTTGAAACAAACTTGATTAGACATTGTGTAATATTTTGGGAAAGATGTGTTTTCCCCTTCTAATACATTAATACTGTGGGTGTTGAGCTGCATTCACTGTAATCATTAAATGATTGTACATTGCAAAAACGTGAAGAATTTATGGAAATCACTGCTTTGTGGATACCAAGTAGAAAACAAAAACACTTAGGAGAATTGGAGTATTGAAAGTTTTGTAATGTTTTGAAATGGAAGAATTATTGATAACCATATATAGCTGTGACCTTCATAGATGATAGTATAACAGTAACTTGATCATAGGTGCATGTGTTTGAATATCAGAAGGAAAGGATCGATAACACAAGCGTAAATCATAATACAGAAAGCATGACAATTTAGAATTTGACAGGAATGGAAAGGTTTTATCATTTTGTTCTTCAGTTTGTATCACCAGGGAGTTGTCATTTAGAGAAGACAACTCCCTGGTGTTTTCTATCTCTACGGTATCACCATGGAGATACCAAATAGTATCTCCATGGTATCACAAAGAGATAACCAATAAATTTACTTCACAAACAGTTGAATTTAAGCAGTTTGATATGGCCAAGAAGTTTCAGCTAATGCTAGAGCCATCAGGCTTACAGAGCCAGTGCTTATCCCCGGTTTCAATGGTGCAAACGGATAAGAGTATTCCCTGTGGACAGGACGCCATTCCATTGCAGATTAATTCCCCAGCAGTGTTGGTTCTTATTGTACAGCTGAGTGGTTGAAGCAAGCAAAGTATCTTGCTGAAGGATACAATACAGGAATGGAACCTGGTACCTTTGGAATACAAGCATGACTCCTTAACCACTGAGCCACTGCACCTCTTAAAGAAGTTTCAAATGGACCATCAATCAAAAGTTAGCAGGAGAAAACAAGTCTGATTTTTATTGACTGAAATTTTGTAAAATTTGTAAACAACAACAATACGCAGTGAATTTAGTGACTGGTGAAGTAAGTCTTATAACCTTCATCAATGAAGTTGGACAGAGGTTATGTTTTTGCCTCTGTCTGTTTGTTTGTTTGTTTGTTTGTTTGCCATCAAAATATCTCAAGAACTGATGATTATATTTTGATTAGATTTAGTGTGGTTGTGTAGGGAAGAGATGATTAAAATAAGTTTGAGACATTGGAGCAAGGATGTGTTCTAGAGTGTTTTGGGATGAGATCTGTCAAGACCTCTAGTTCCAGCTTTCTAATAGAGAGTGCTGAACAATCATGCCCTGGAAGAATTGACAAACAATCCATTTTCTGGACTCAAAAGAAAATCAAATCAAGTGGTTTCTGGTATCAAAGAGAATCAAAACAATTGAAAGGAAAATGATGGAATGGGAAGCTTGGCTCAATGGAATTTAAACAATGAATGTTTAGCCTGAATAAAACTGAAAACAATGATCAGAGGGTAGATCATGAAGTGTTAAGAATGCAAATGGCAGTACAGATCAACAGTGAAAAAGAGATTGCTTGGGGATATAACTTGGTGGGCCTAAGATGGGGAATAAAGAGGGGGCGAAGGTATGCACTCTACAAGGGTGCTAACATTCTAATTCAACAACGTGATGTCATAACTGCATATCCAAGACAATTTGTATTTATTTCTTTAGAATTCTATAACATTTTTGTCAAAATTGTCAAAAACATTTGTTGTGGAAGTATTGAGATAGTACTGTGACTACTATAAAACAAAAGCATGGTTTGTCTATCCGTTTGTATACGTAATATTTAAAAATAATATATCCCTGAGTAATAATTCACAAACCACAAGTGACATAATTTAAAGACTAATGTTCTTCCTGGTGATATAAGATCTCTAACAGTCCATGTATACCTTTAAATTGCATTTGCTGTGCACCCCCTTTCCCCCTCCCCCCGGATAGACTTATCTTAAAGTTCTCCATTGATATTGATTTTATTATTATGCTCTTCCTATCAGATTACTTTTTTGCTTTTGCTAAAATTACCTTGAAAAATACGATCCACTTTATTTCACTTGAAACCATTTTCATCAGCAGATGTGGGTCTCACCTTTCTAATGTTGCTTTTCATTTGACATTTTATCTTTTAGAAGACAGTAAATTTCTTCCCAAAATGTTACCTCAATAGTCGATTTTGTCCGCGTTCAATTTGATTTGAGAAAAACAAAAAAGGAGGAAAACTTGGATTGAATTTCCAGTCCATAACAAAGCAATATATCTTGCAATGTATACTGTATGGTGTAGTATATTTGACAGTTCATGTAAATAGGGTGTGAGACTGCTGGTTTCTATGGCATAACCCATCATTTCTCAATTTATTTGACCTTTTTATTTGGAAAGAGGAAGTGTAAATATTTACTCTTTGAGGGATAATTTTTATAGAGTTTGTGTAGACTGGATACCTGGTTTTGACTCAACTCGGAAAATGCTGCTGTTGAAAATTAGAAGAAAGAGATTTGGATGTTAAAGAGGGAGGCTCGTCTCAGTAAAATACAGTAAAAATGGGGGATATTTTATTTTGACGTCCTTTCCGGTTGTGGAGGCAAGATCCGATCCTCTGTCTGTTTGTACCACACAGTACAGCCAGACACTAGCATGTACGTTGTGTGTGCAGAATTACATACACAGCGCATTACGTTACTGTGACGAGAAACTTATTTGTTTTTTTTCAATGCTTTTTTGTCAGAAAGCGAAAGTGAAATTTTAGTATTATAATACTACAATGATAGTCACCAACTGAAAATTACAGAGAAAAAAAAAAAAGAAGAAGATGAAAGCAAAAAGTTCAAATAAACGATTCTACCGGGGCTTGAACTTACGGCTTGATTTGAAGAAAAAACATTACTTACGATTGCTGCAAGCATCTGGGCCATCTCGTGTGGTGACCTTTAAGGCGTTTTAAATAATTATATACCTTGCAATCGCGCAGCAAATTTCAACCAATCAAAAAAATTGAAAGGAATTCTAAATATTGTGCACATATGACGATATCGCCTCCTTATTGTTACAAAGATAAACTTATTAAATCTTCATGAATTTCTTTAATAGGAATGAAGAAAAATAATGGCTACTTATTGAATACCGTATTTTCTCTAATAAATGCCCCCGGGGCGTTGCATTTGGAAAACAGGGGGCGTTTATTCGAGGGTAAAGTATGAAAAAAAAATGTAACTCACAAAAGAACGCAATTTCTTTTAGGACTATGATATTAGTTTCTTTAAGCAATTTTTGTGTTTTTAGCATTATTGTGCATGGATTATTAATGGAACTTCACTCTTTGCATATTTTTCACTTGGTTACGTTCGACTTACAGCCTTTTCAAGTCACATTCGGTTAGTTAAACGTACGTTGTTACATCCTGAAAGTATGAAAAATGACCGGGGGGCGTTTATTAGAGAAAATACGGTATGCAAAATTTAAATTTTAGGCAACAATATCCATTCTTTGTATTTTTGTGATGTATTTATTACAGGATACTGTGACTTCTTTATTTTCCTTCGTAATTTCATTGTATGTTAGATGTCTATCATACTTCTTTGAATTCAGCTGGAATAGACTTTTCCTCATTTCCAGTGACTAATATTTTAAATAGGAAACAAATTAAATATATTTCATAGTGAGCTGTCTGCCCAGTTATGCATCACAAATGTTGCATAAATTATAATGAACTGATCAAACTTGGCTCACCCACAACTCAAAAACTAAAAAGTATTTTTTCTTAAAAATTTCAAAACTTATCTGCTACTTTTTCTACCAATATAGAAATTACTACATGTCAATAAACCTTAAGAATGTGTTTTTTTGTTTGTTTTCTGTCATGGCCCTCAGGACATGACAAGACTAAGTATTGTAAACTCCCTTGCTCAAAATCTGCCATCTTTTAATTGAGAAATATTTTTTAAATTTCATTTAATGAAGAAAATATGGATTCAAATTAAGTGCTATTTATTGAGTTTGTATTTTAGTGGTTGCCGACTCTACAATTAATTTCAGCATTGCTCGTTAAACAATATATGGCGTTTTTATTCGCAAAAATCATGTAAATTTTTATGTTTTTGAAATGTTTTTTGCTTTTCTGTCATGGCCCTCAGGACGGACAGGACTAGTATTGTAAATTCCCATACTCAAAATCTGCAATCTTTTAATTGATAATTATTTTGTAAATTTCATTTAATGAAGAGAATATGGATTCAAATTAAGTGTTATTTATTAAGTTTGTATTTTAATGGTTGCCAACGCTACAATCAATTTCAGCATTGCTCGTTAAACAATTTATGGCGTTTTTATTCGCAAAAATCATGTAAATTGGCAACGTTGAGGAATGCAGACGATAAGTTCCGGTGCCAATCCAATATTTTAATAGCCTGGTTTAAAAAATGATATGAAGAATGGTATCGTTTAGATATTTGTACTGTTTCGGAATCTCAAAATCTGCCATTTTTTAATGGAAAATTATTAGCAAAAATGTATTTAATGATGAGAATATAGATTCAAATGAAGTGCTACATGTATTTATTGAGTTTGTATTTTAATGGTTGCGATGCTACAATCAATTTTAGCAATGCCAGTTAAAGATTTTATGGTGTTGTTTTTAATCGCAAAAATTATGTAAATTGGCAACGTTGAGGAATGCAGACAATAAGTTCCTGTGCCAATCCAATATTTTAATAGCCTGGTTTAAAAAATGATATGAAGAATGGTATCACTTAGATATTTGCACTGTTTCAGAAACTTAATAGAAAATATTTATTACACAAAAGTATTTTTGGAAGAGTCACCATGAGATAGTAAAGGTGAATGATATTATTTGAAATTTGAAAAGAACAAGGCTAGTCTAACAGGAAACTAAAAAAGCTATGTTAAGAAATTGTTAGCGTGGGTACGTATGCAATTTCCCATGTGCTAAGTAATCTTGCAAACTGAATCTGAATCTAAATATCTTAAAGCAGCGTTTAACAAATCGCCCAAATATTCAATTGTTCGCCGGGCAGACACATGCGCAGAAATGCTTGCCCGGCAGCCAGATCCGCTTGTCCGACAATCACGATAGTATTTGATGCACGTTATGGTAAAATATTTCTTAGGGCAATATTGACTGAAAATGCTGTATACATAATAAAAGACTCTTACACTTACCAAAAAACAGTGGAAATTGTAATCATATATCCTCTACAAATATGAAGCAATAACAGGCTCCATAAAATAAAGAAAGAAACACGAAAGTTTAAAAAACATTTGCGTAAACAAGTGGCAAAGGCCGGTTAAGTTTGCAATGTAACACTTCAGTGTATACAGCGTACGGTATGCCCTGTACGATTCTGTATGTGTACATGGAACGGGTATTCGACCCATTGTGTGTGGTGCATTAACACAGCAGAACAGACCTCGGCATGAAATAGTGACTGAATATAAATATGCATGAGATTTTTAACACGAGATGTGATAGGTTGAAAGGAACAAGCCTCGCTAGCAAAACAGCATGCATTGCACACATGTTCAACAAGCTTTGGCCGCTTGGATCATATATATGTACATTATATGTTTTGTGTGTGTGCGATATATGTATGTTTACGTCTTATGTATGGGTGGGTGTATGATGGTGTTATGGCGAGGTTTAAGATCATTTTGTAACATAAAATATTTTGGCTTCGAAATCAATGCAATATAAGTCTGATTTAAGTTATTTTCTGGGCATTTCCATCAGTTATATTGTAGTAAGTATAATCTGTGTAATGAATTTAGTTTTTAAAGAGAAATTCACTCTATTAGTTTGGATCAATTTATGGTTGCCCGGCGGGCATATCAATTTGTAAATCAACTTGCCCGGACATAAATATTGGTTGCCCTGGACGTCCGTCCGGACAGGCGATTTGTTGAATGCTGGGTTAAGGTAAAGATAATGGAGACTTACAGTATAGCACACATTACTGTATGAACATTCAATGGTGCTTTGCAAACTTAGGCTTAAGTCGGCAAAATTTAGCACAGTGAACGTGGAAATTCATATGTAATGATAATTTTTTGTTGTGATTATTACCTTTTGGTTTTCATTATTAATGGCGATGATTGTTAGTAATTTACATAGCATGGAAGTGGGTGTTCTTTCTTCTTGTTTTTAGCAGGGGCCAATCTAATTTATGACGTCTTTATTTATTGTATCTATTCTATTTTATGATAATTAATTAATACTACATCACCTTGCTATCTTTTTTTGCTTTTCGTTTTTGAAGAAACTGCGGTTTCAGATTAGGGAAGACAGACTGACTGGCGTGTAGGAAGGTAGAGGCCACCCCTGAAAAGTGTTTCTCACTTACATGCATGCTTTTATTTTGATCACAAATTGTGAAATTATTAACATAAAATTGAAATGTTGTTGAAATTTTGTTCGATTTTGGCAATAGTTCCTGACAATTTCTTGAACTTGACCATAGTTTCTTGGAAAATGAAGAATATTCCTTGATAATTTAAGAAAAATTCCTGGAAATTGATGAAGATTTCACGAACATACAGGAATTTTTTGGAAAATGAAGGGGATTTCCTGAAGATTGACGGAGATTTCCTTAAAATTCATGAAAGGAAATTTCCTGAAAAAGATTTTTTTTTTCTCCTGAAAATGAAGAAAAATTCCTGTAAATTCAAGGAGAATTCCCAAAATTTTCCATGATTTTTCCCACTTTAGCCGCATGGGCAAAAAAAAAAAGGCCTATTTTAAAATTGTATTGGTTTGAAAATTCATTATGGGGGCCCATGCACGCATGGCCCTGATATCATATACAAACTTCACCTCCGTATCCAAAGGCTTTTGGTTCTATTTTGTAGATTGTGGCCCTCGAAAATTTTGGTCCAATATTGAAATTTTTGTTAAAAGCCAGAATTTTTTTATCCAAAAGTGCAGCTTTTGGGTCAATATTTAAAATTTTGAAGGCAAAATGAAAGATGTTTGGTCGAAAATGGGAGGATGTTTGGTCGAAAATGGAAGGATTTTTGGTGGGTAACTTTAAAAGGTTTGGTCCAAAATTAACTATAACTCAGTCGATACGATTGCAAAAAATGCTACACAAGGTTCATTTCTTCCCTGTTTTTACATAGTGGCAAATGTAGAGTCGACTGGAAAAGCGTGATTTTGGTTTTGACATAGTGACGAATGTCTTTAAACACATATTACTATGATTTAAATGTTTATTTTGTTTCCTATGAATTATTAATTATTTAAACTCTAAATAATAAACAAATGACACAAACACAAAAACAGATACTTGTTAATTAGAATAATTTGCAATTAAACTTTGTTAATTGCACATTCGTCACTACTGTATGTCAAAACGAAAAAACTACATTTGCACATTTGCTACTATGTCAAAATATGGACAATTTGTTATTTCAGTTAATTATATTTTTGGCTTCACAGAATTTTAGGAGGTGAGGGGGTGCTTATCCCCCAATAGCCCCCACCCCTAGATAAGTCACTGCTTTATTTATTACTATCCATACAAAACAAAACAAATGCCAGGACAGCCATTTTTAAAGGGTGTTCTTGTAACCATGGAGCTATTAACTTAGAGTTAATAGCTCCATGTTGTAACTATAGGACAATACCTCAGGTTCAGCATGATATACATGCATACTCATATAGATTACCACATTGCCCCGCCTCATTGAATACCTCATTTAGGGTTGGGTGTAATGAGCCATGCCTTGACAGAGAGCTTCCATTTGTGTAATCTGATCAGCAGTACATGTTTACAGTGGTAGGGATGATCTGCAAGTATATCCCAGCATGCAGTGTTGCTTTGTTTTCAAACTTTTCAATTTATTATAAGAGGAACTGACGTATCTTTTCAGGAAGTGATAGTAGTATCTGCACGATCCATATGCATTGCATATCAACAAAATAAATGAAAAAACAAAAAAACTTAAATTCAGTCCTTTCTTACCTCCATGGTATACATGTATGCAAATGTATATTAGATATACATCATGTACATGTATTTATATGGTTAGCAAGGTAAAGATTGGAATGCATTACAAATCAAGTCATGTATTCATGGAGGGGTAAAGCCAGGGAGTTTGATGAGGATGGTGACCAGTGCTGCTGAAACCCCACAAGCCGGGGAGTCTGATGGGATGGTGACCAGTGCTGGTGGGGTTTAACCACCCTACCACCTTCTCCCACCACAGCGAAACCTCCTTTTGTGATACCTTATTAAATGTCTTGGTATCTGGGAATGCCAACATTGGTCCTGGCCTCCCTCGCCCCCTTCTGAATCCTGTATTGGGGACCCTGTGAGTGGAAGTTAATAGCTCCATGGTCTTGGCATGTCAAATTGTCAACAAAATAAAAAGTAAACATTTTCAATATTAACAATAAAAAACAATTTTTCATAAAAGAAAAATATATTTTGCAGTTCTATTGTCTGACATTATTAAATCTGAAGTTCAGTACTTTTCTTGGAGGAAGATAAATGGTCTTTCCCCGCAATATATCACAATAGGGGGAACCAGAATAATATCTGTTTTGTAACCAAAATGATGTATTCAAAATATTGTTTTGATTGTCAATACTTTGTACAAATTAATGATGTCGGCCATTTTTGCTCTACAATTTTCAAAACAAAAAATATCCCTTATGCTGTATTATTCACCACAGCACTAATTCAATAAAATTATGAGGATATTACATGCCGAACTTCAAACACATTTAATTCTGGAAATGACCTGTCACATTTGATTGATGCAGCTGACATGATCACATTACACAATGCCTTGGAGGAACAGACGCAGGACTGCAGTTGCAAGTAGATGATGCAAAATGGCGAGTATGGCAGAAATGTGCCGATATTGAAATTTTGGAGATATTGTACGTAGAAGGAAAATGTCATACTTTTGAGGGAATATTGAAATCAGGAGAATTATATTTTTGAGATAAAAGTAAAATTTTATAATATCAGTTTTCAATTATTCTTGTATGTTTATCAGAAGATGGAGGGACAAAAAGAATGTTTGTGAGTGGGAGCTTTCTTTTTTCATCGCATGAAATCAAAATATTTGAGATAAAAGTTAAATTTCATAAATTGAGGGAAAATGAAAGCAAGAACTTTCCAGGAGAAGTTAATATTTGTTCTTTGCCGTTAAGCCTCTTTGCCGTTAAGCCTCTTGCCGTTAAGCCTTTTTGCCGTTAAGCCTCTCCAAACAAACATTTGTTTCTTGTGGATGTGATTTTGTTGTGTCTTTTGATCGGAGGAAGGGGGATACAAACGAACTGCTGTGATGCGTCTGGAAGTTCTTTTTTGTCAAGATAAATGTCCTACTTTGGGGGAAAATTGAAATCAAAAGAAGGAATGTTTAAATGCAGTCAAATTTGTTTTTGTGGATGGGATCTGGTAGTGTTTGTCTTTTGATCAGAGAACAGAGGAACGCGGAACATTTGTGATGGCTCTATTTTGTTTTTGTATGAAATTGACATTTTTGAGATAAAAGTAAAATATCTCTCGTATTTTGAAGGAAAATTGAAAGCAGAGAAGGAATTTTGAGATGCAGTCAATATTTGATCTTTGTGGATGGGATGTTGTATGTGTAAGGTTTTCAGAGGAAGGAGGGACACAATGAATGTTTGTGTTGTGTCTGGCAGTTTTCGTTTGTCATCAAATTGTAAATAGTTTAGGTTGCCTCAAGTTTATTGATGGATTAGGTGCCATGAGATGTAATTATTATATGAGTTTTTCTGCTGTTTACTATTTACACATTAAATGAGCATTAGTTGCGTTTTCAGAAATATTCTCTTAATTTTTCATATGAATGAGGAATTAAGAAACAAATTGGTGGAAAAACCATGTTGACACCTTATTCAGTTTAGCAGTTATTACATTTCAAAGATTTCACCAGTGTGATAAAGTGCCTTATGAATTCATTCAGTTTTATTCAACATAGCTGCTCTTCAAGGAAAGGTTTAAGTATGTATTTTTATGAAAATCAATTACCTCTTTCTAATTAATTCTCCTTTCTAATTGATTACCTCTTTCTAATTAATTACCATTAATTGGGAACAATGTTCTTGTGTATACATACTTTGCAACAACATCTTTTGCCTCTATAATGCATGTGCCTAATGATTTCAACAAGAGAAATTAAAGATTGTGTAAGAGCTACAAACGCTTTAATGGTTTAGTGCCATCTTACTTGGGGTCTTACTTCAAAAGAAAGAAAGGTCTAATGTTGTTTATCATGTCCCTAAAACTCCAGAGAAAAACATTTAGTGATAGGGCTTTTTTCAGTGGGGGTCCTAAGGAATGGAACAAACTACCCTGCACTGAAATCAAAAGCGTATCAATAACTTTAAAGGATTAGTTTAGGGTCAAGCATGTTTATCTTATATGAAAGAGGACTTCAAAAGAAACAAAATGGTGGGAAAAGCATTGCAAAATCTTATTCCGTTAAGGAGATATTCAAGTTTAAAGTTTGGTATCATTTCTGTAGAAACGACTGAAATTAGACCAGTTGTAATGTCACAGCCTCAGATTTCTCAAAGTCTTTATGTTTTTTACAGAAAGTTTATTTAATTTTTTCACTATTTAAATTATTTTTCTTCAAACTTTTTTCAGGTGGTATATTATAAATACCCTTCCCATATTCAGTTTTATTACTTTTTTGACATATTTTATGGTTTTAAGCAACAAAATCACAGGACAATATATGACAGAATACATAAAGACTTTGAAGAAACTGAGGCAATGACATCACAACTAGTTTGATTTCAGTAGTTTCTATACAAATGATACCAAACTTGAAACTTGATTATCTCCTAAATGGAATAAGATTTTTAAATTTTTTCACTATTTTTTTCTTTTAAGTCCTCTTTCATATAAAATGGACTTTCTTGACCCCTGAACTAATCCTTTAATTAATTTGAAAGATAACTCAAGACTCATCTATTCCTCCAGGCATTTCATTAATTATTTATTTTATTAAATTGTTTATATTTCTAAGTTTGTAAAGTGCCACTGAGTGCAATTGTAAAGTTCCACTAAGTGCAATTCTTTATTTTATTGAATTGTTTATATTTTTAAATTTGTAAAGTGCCACTGAGTGCAATTCTTTATTTGATTGAATTGTTTATATTTCCAAGTTTGTAAAGTGCCACGGAGTGCAATTCTTTATTTTATTGAATTGTTTATATTTCCAAGTTTGTCTACTGAGTGCAATTCTTAATTTGATTGAATTGTTTATATTTCCAAGTTTATAAAGTGCTACTGAGTGCAATTCTTTATTTGATTGAATTGTTTATATTTCCAAGTTTGTAAAGTGCCACTGAGTGCAATTCTCTATTTGATTGAATTGTTTATATTTCCAAGTTTGTAAAGTGCCACTGAGTGCAATTCTTTATTTTATTGAATTGTTTATATTTCGAAGTTTGTAAAGTGCCACGGAGTGCAATTCTTTATTTTAATTAATTGTTTATATTTCCAAGTTTGTAAAGTGCCACTGAGTGCAATTCTTTTTTTTATTGAATTGTTTATCTTTCCAAGCTTGTAAAGTGCCACGGGATGCAATTCTTTATTTTAATTAATTGTTTATATTTCCAAGTTTGTAAAGTGCCACTGAGTGCAATCCTTTTTTTTATTGAATTGTTTATATTTCCAAGTTTGTAAAGTGCCACTGAGTGCAATTCATTTTGTAGAAGTGAGTGCTCTATAAGTTTTGTAATAATAATAATAATAATAATAATAATAATAATAATAATAATAATAATAAAAACGAAATAAGAATAACAAACATTAAATAATTTTAGCTATATTCCATACATCATCCATACATCATCATCATCATAGCACTTTTTTTTTTTTTTTTTTTTTTTTTACAAAACTTTGATTTGTTTTAACTTAAAAACTGGTAGTGCTATCATGATCAGGCTGTTATGTTCATAAATTACTGTTCTTTCATCTGGGCAAGGAATTTCTATCTCTCCATATACCTTTAAACAGGAGTTGTTGCTGACTCTCTGCTTTAAAGTAACATACATCTTGTAGTGAAGTTAACCTTGGAGTGTCCAGGTTCCACTTTAGAGCTGTACCTCCATGCTTGGGAGGTTGTTTTCCATCTTGAGTTTGTTACTGACTCCTTGGAATGTTGCCATCCTTGGTCATGAATACTCTATCTTTCTTTGTGGTTTTCTGCCCCTATTGTGGTTTGGTGCCTTGCATTCTGGTGCTTCTGTTGTGTTTACTTACTGGGCTGTAAAATGAGGGATTTGTACTTTACTAGTTATTGAAATTGTTGGTATCAATTGTTTTTAAGTATCTTTAACTGTACTTGATTCATGCAGGAATTTGGTAATCTTGGTATATATATATACACTGTACTTGATTCATGCAGGAATCTGGTATTCCTGGTTTTACAGCTATACAGCATGGAGCTGTTAACTGAAAAACAGTCAGTTTGAATAACAGTTTAATTTACTTTTTCTCAGAAAGAAAAAAAGAAGGCAATTAAGAAGCAAAAGAGTGCCAAACTTAAAAGTTATCATGACCTGCAACTGCTTTGTTAAGTTTTGAGGAGATCAGTCTTATTATCAACTTGCATATTTACAGTTAATAAAGTTGGCAGCCCGTCACTACGGTACGGGTAGTACAGTAGATAGCAAGAATGTCAAAGGACTAACATATATGAATGAAAATTTCTTAAAAGAAGGCTGTAAAGAAGTGCAAAGTGGCAAACTCATAAATATTCATAAGTTTGATTTGATCACTGCTTTGTCAGTGTGGGAGGAGAACATTCTTATCAACCTTCTTCAAGCACAATAGTGGTTTCAAATAGCAAGTTTCTGTGTCTTAGTTTTCTTGTGTTAAGGAGAAAAACATAATATCTCTTATTTGGTTTGGACGGATGTATAGAACTTAACTGTGATTTAAGACAATGGTAAGTTTATTGATATTATGGGAAGTTATTAAAAATCAATTAACATTTTTACAAGTACAACTAAAGTACTGTAGCATGAAATTGTGAGAAGAAATTTTGGAAAATGCTGTTGAAGTTTTTAGTAATAATTTATAAGTTTAATAAGTTATAATGTAATAATTAATACTAAGTAATAATAAGTAATAATAAGTAATAATAAGTAATAATAAGTAATAATAAGTAATAATAAGTAATAATAAGTAATAATAAATAATAATTAGTAATAATAAGTATTAATAAGTAATAATAAGTAATAATAAGTAATAATAAGTAATAATAAGTAATGATAAGTAATGATAAGTAATGATAAGTAATAATAAGTAATAATAAGTAATAATTAGTTAATTCAGTTTCATGTTGTAGCCTTCTATTGTATCTATTCTGCCACTGACCTGCAGAAAGCAAGATGAGATAAATGTGGATATTTTCCCTTTAACCCTCACTTTTTGGTGAAACCTACATACACAACATTTTTCCCTCAGTAAAATTTAACAAATGGCTATTACCCCCCTGCTTATTTGTAGGGATCTACACCACTGTTTGACAGTATTGTTTCTATTCTTGCTGCCTATTTCTTCCCTTAACCTTCATCACAGTTTTCTCCAAGTCTAAGCACTGTACATATCAGTGGGACATTTTAGTACAGTAGTATTTTGTGCTGTTTTACCAGAGTGAACTTTGAACCTCTGCAACAAAATCATTGATTCTAAAGATTACTTGAAAATGTTGTCACAGCTAGCACCCAATTGTGATCTTTCAATTTGATGAAGACATTGAAAATCTGGTTTTGCCTGTAGATATCGCTTTTAACAGGGGCTGTAACTTTGGTGGTGGGAGGACTTTAATGGTGGAGGGACTTTAATGGTGGAGGGACTTTAATGGTGGGGAATTTGGTAGTGGGGGACTTTGGTGGTGGGGACTTTGGTGGTGGGGACTTTGGTGGTGGGGACTTTGGTGGTGGGGACTTTGGTGGTGGGGGACTTTGGTGGTGGGGACTTTGGTGGTGGGGACTTTGGTGGTGGGGACTTTGGTGGTGGGGACTCTGGTGGTGGGGACTCTGGTGGTGGGGGACTCTGGTGGTGGGGACTCTGGTGGTGGGGGGACTCTGGTGGTGGGGACTCTGGTGGTGGGGACTCTGGTGGTGGGGACTCTGGTGGTGGGGACTCTGGTGGTGGGGACTCTGGTGGTGGGGACTCTGGTGGTGGGGACTCTGGTGGTGGGGGGACTCTGGTGGTGGGGACTCTGGTGGTGGGGACTCTGGTGGTGGGGGGACTCTGGTGGTGGGGACTCTGGTGGTGGGGACTCTGGTGGTGGGGACTCTGGTGGTGGGGACTCTGGTGGTGGGGACTTTGGTGGTGGGGACTTTGGTGGTGGGGACTTTGGTGGTGGGAGGACTTTGGTGGTGGGGACTTTGGTGGTGGGGGACTTTGGTGGTGGGGAGACTTTGGTGGTGGGGAGACTTTGGTGGTGGGGAGTCTTTGGTTTGGTAGTGGGGACTTTGGTGGTGGGGACTTTGGTGGTGGGGACTTTGGTGGTGGGGACTTTGGTGGTGGGGACTTTGGTGGTGGGGACTTTGGTGGTGGGGACTTTGGTGGTGGGGACTTTGGTGGTGGGGACTTTGGTGGTGGGGACTTTGGTGGTGGGGACTTTGGTGGTGGGGACTTTGGTGGTGGGGGACTTTGGTGGTGGGGAATTTGGTGGTGGGGAGTCTTTGGTGGTGGGGGGAATCTTTGGTGGTGGGGGAATTTTTGGAGGTGGGGAGACTTTGGTGGTGGGGACTTTGGTGGTGGGGACTTTGGTGGTGGGGGTGGGACTTTGGTGGAGTGGATATGGATCTTAAAAATAAGTTAAACATTTCTTCCTTGAAATACTGACAAGATTTGTGTGTTGTACCTTGATTTGGCACGTTTAACTCGTGACTCGCGGTGCTGTTAAACCTCATCAAACCAAACCATACGTATGTTGATAAAGACAGCTTTCGGGGCATATTCCATTACTCCAGCTGGTAACTCTACTCCCTTCCCACTTGGGATCCTCTACCCCATTGACCCCCATCTTCACTTCACTTTTTACATCTGGGGTCCTTCATACCATTTTCATGAGTTATCCATGAATTATACTGTTGTCTACTGAGAAAACTTTGGCTGTCCTGAATACCAAATAAAGATGTATTCACTGACAAAATACTACTTTACTTTCATTTCAGGTTTTCCTTGGAACAAGATGCCAAATGAGGGCAATTTTCAGGATTTTTTAGCAGATCTTGATCTCAAACAATACCACACAGATTTTGTTAATAAACTAGGAGTGACCGCTGTTGAACACCTTGCTTATGTCCAGTCAGATGACGTCAACCAACTTGGTATGAGTCAACCAGAGTGGAGAAGATTGCGTGCGTCCATGAAGAAGATGAAGAAGAAGGGAGGAAAAGAGGTAGGTTAATCGTAAACTTTTCATTTCACACATTGCGATGCTCGAGCTTCACTTTGTTTCTGTAATGCACTTGTAAATTGTGTGACTCACCCTACACCCCTGGATAAGGCGGGTCATTCATTGCACCAAGGTGGGTCATTCACTGCACCGAGGTGGGTCATTCATTGCACCAAGGTGGGTGACCAAAACATGTACATTGACACACCCCTCAGTCACTTGCGTGACTGATATTTCATCTGAAATTGGACTTACCCCAAATCACTCACCTCTGTACAAAGTCAATAGATCTGAAGTACTAATTGACTCATCTCAGAGATCACTCTGGTGACTGACAATTTGGTACAATGACACACATATGAGTCACTGTTTCATATGTCAATGACTCACATATGACTGACATTGCTGGGGGTAGTAGGGGTGAGTCGTATAACTGACCAAAGCAATCCGAATGAATTTAGCTTATAAAATAACATATAACAATAATGAATATCTCCGATTAGAATAAAACTGTTTTCATTGGCTGGAGCATTAAAATACCATCTGGCACATATGCTAATCGAGTTTGATATCGTTTGAACACTATACATGTAGCTAAATTGGGGTAAATCTTTCATAATTGATAACTCGCTAAGGCTATAACTTGCATTTAAAAACTAAAGCTTTAAACTAAAACAGCCTTGAATTGGCTTTTATACAGCGCAATTGAATAACTAAGCCTACTCAGGCTATAAATTTTAAAATCACCAGTGTTAGTAACCAGGAAGCTTAAAGTAATAGCTCCCTGCAGTAACATTATCTGGCCTCTCAAAAGAACATCTTTTGTTTGGGTATAGAAAAGAGTGTCTAATAACTGATGTGTAAAATCACTTACAGTATCTGTGATGAGTTTCTTCAGGGCTCAAGTAAGTCCATCTTATATGAAAGAGAATTTAAAAGAAATTTATAAAATCTTTTTAGTTTTATTTCGTATATTGATTTCCACTTGGAATTGAATTTGTATGATGCTATTATCGGTTGATTGGGATTCAGTATTTGCGTTAATAACTATTTGCTCAAAAAATGGGTAAAATATTAGCAATATCAGGAAAAATATGCCATAGTTAAAAGCATGCCTTGTTGCAAGAATGTAAAATCCATCTTGATTTTATACATACAGTATTTTGCTGTTAGTATGTCTGTTTATGATTTCAATTTCCCTCAAAAGAAAACATTGTTATTAAAATTTGCATCACGTTGCTGTTGAGGCTTAAATTTCTGTAGGCTTACTTGAAAAACAGTTTTTACATTTTCAAACGACATTTAAAGCTCCATTACATGGTAGGGCAACTAGAGTCTTTGGGGCAGGTTGGGATTTTGGCACCTTGCAGTGATGTCGGAACCCTGGCGGCAAGGGGAGGTGGGGGGGCGGCACTGCCCTTTCTCCTAAAGTAAGGAGAGCAGGAGGTGCCCTTTTGAAAGATGATGGCGGACCAGGCAGGAGGTGCCCTTTTGAAAGTTGAAGGCGGACCAGGCTGGAGTCGCCCTTTTGAAACTTATATGCAGTTATACTAGGTCATTCTTGAAGCCTAAAAACAAATAGAAATCCACTCACTAACAATTATTACATAATAGTTGTTACATACATTTAGTAATTATTTGACACAATTAAAGCTTGTCATTTTACCAGGGGCACCGACACCGAGGGCCGTGGTTAGGGAGGCATGCTCTCAATATTAATTTTGTAAGCAGCAACTTTCAATAGAAGCCTTTTACCTATTCGCCCAATAAGTAATTGTCAACATTGGTCCTGGCTCTCCAATCTCAAACCTATATGTGGGATTTGCCTACAGAAAGTGGGAGAAGTCAAAAGTGTATGTGGGTGGGGTGGGGAGGGGAGGGGGTAGGATTACAAAATCACTCTAAAATTCATCACATCACCATACAAAAGTATCAATTTTTACAAAATGTGAGGGTGGGAAAGTTCCCCCTTGCTTCCCTTAAATCCTGCCTATATTCAAACCACATAAGTAGGAGCCAGGAGGTAAGATTCCTCCACTTTTTCGAAAACTGATAAAAGTGCCCCTTTTCAAAAAAAAAAAAAAAAAAAAAAAAAAAGAGGCACCTGAACTTTTAACTACCCACCAACAAAAACAGGCTTATACCATGGCACCCCAAAATATATGTTGAGCTACTACATCATTGATGTTCTAGTTTGCTCTATTGTGTCACATCCATGGTTGACAGGGCATTTGCGATCACAAGATTCTGTCACTTAGATAGCAGCATCTGTTCAGTGAAGACCCGAGGCATGAGGGGTCTTGAAAACTGTGGGGTAACATTCATTATTGTTGAATGCAATTTAGCCTTAAGCTTTTGTATAATGCTTCAGTTCTCATATAGAAGTGGTCATGAAAGATTGAATGTTTTCTGCAGATATAACATTAAGTCAAGACTGCAGATTCATTAACTCTGATACTTTTTTTCATGCAGAAGAACATGGATACTGTATCTGGATATTGCCAGTTCAAGTGTCAAACATACCCTCCTAGACTGTCCTTTCTTTGCACCCCAAAGATCCTCCTCACCCCACTCATAGGCATAAGGTAGGGGGAGGGGGTGGGAAACAAATTGGCAAAATCAAGCAGCTTCAGCAGAAAAAAATAAGCATTTATTGGGCAGTAATTTGGCAAATTCTCGGGCAAAATGGTCGGCTCAGCCCCCGCGAATGAAAAAAGTCCCGTATGCCTACAACAAACACAGATAAATATGCCCTCAATTAGATAATGTGTACACAGTACTCTGGTTGTAATTTACTGGCATTCATGAATCATGTTAGTACAGTTTCATGCAAGAAAATTTTTATATCATTTTTGAGTCTCAGAGTATTAAAGGGAGACATTAAGCCTGGCTTTTTGGTTCCGATGCTAATAGCATGTGTGTTTGTGTTTGTGTGTCTGTAACAGCAAGCTCATTAACACCATATCTCAAGAACAATACACTGGATTCATGTCGTATGTGGTACATCGATAACCCATGATATGTAGATGTGCCCTATTGTTTTTGGTGGCGATGTCATGCATATTAATGAGTAGGCAGGGCTTTTGGTAAAATCTTGAAATGTTCATATCTTAACAACTGCATTTCTGTTTTGTTTCATATTTGGGTTACTTATGATGTTAACTGGTGAGTATAGTACATGCTTATGGTATGTACAGTACATGCTTATGGTATGTACAGTACATGCTTATGGTATGTACAGTACATGCTTATGGTATCAAATGTTGAATTTCATTAACATGCTAAGTATGGCGGAGCTTAATATGATTTTGCTGAAAAGAGCTTGTAAACCCTATATATAAAGAATGTTAAACTGGGTTCATGTCATACAGTATATGGTACACAGATAGCACACTGTCCGTATTTACTTCAAGTTATACCTTACCTTCCATGCTATTAATATGCAATCTGGTCACATGACCTGATTCTAACGCTATATTAATAGCATGGAAGGTAAGTATAACTCTCAGTAAATATCCCCGCTATGCTTAGGGGTAAACATGTGCCCTATTGGTTTTGGTGGTGATGTCATGTATATTGCTAAGTGGGGGGTTATGAAATACATAAATCTTGAAATAGTGATCAATTTATAGCAGCCATATGCCTGTTTGTGTAGTGCACAGATGAGTGCTGGGCCGTATATGTGACCTAATGGTTTGTTTGATGTCCGGTAGAAGGGGCATTATGTCAAATTCTTAAAACAGTGATAAATCTGCAACTGTATGCATGTTTTGCATCATACAAATGTTGTGCAAAGTTTTTATGTTATTGATATGCAGGTGAGCATGGTTTAAGGCCGTGACACACCGAACGCGACGCGGCGAGCGATTTTCTAAACAAAATTGAATAAAACGAAAGGAAAAGAAACATTTTGACCTCTTGTTTTCAGAGAAGCATCATCATCGTATGGCTATTCAGATGATCACTGAAAATTGATTGAAAGGGCGTTTCTATGCCCATCATAGCAAAATTCGCATCGCGACAGAAAATCGCGCCCCACTAAAGCGAATTTCTCCACAGTTTAAACAAAAGAGCATTTCTAGCAAATTTTCCAGTATCACCAGAAAGCCTCAATTATAAACTTTATCGTGTGTAAGCGAAAAAGTTAAATTATCTTATAATAATTGTTTCCTGTATGATTATCTAAAATATCGCTCGCCGGGTCGCGTTTGTGTGTAACAGCCTTTATGAAGACATGTCATTCAGCCTATTTCATGATATGCAATGCCAGTTTACACTTGAAAATGAACTAACAATGAAAGAATGCATCGGAACCACTAAACATTTTGGTTTTCTGGTCTTCATTTATTATGATAGAAATAATTATATGTCACCTGACAAAATTTCACATCGTACAAAACAAATAAGAATATATTTTCTAATTCATTACATACATTATGCATTCTGTCGATATACTGTAAACTTAATGGAAGCCGCCATTTTGTTTATACGCCCTCTAAAAATGATGTCATACACCCAGTACATATTAGATTATAAATGTGTTTCTTTATAATCTATTTCAAATTTTTTTCTTTTTATTTCAAAAACTTCTACGAAATAATTTTTCCTTTGTTAGGGTCTATGATTTTTTATTTGTGTTTGATATTAATTAAATGATTCAATCCCTTAGAACTTCATCTCAAAGCATTTGCGAAAGAAGATTTCAAAGTTAATTCTAAAGAAATACTGTAGATTATGTGTGCTACTTCATAACGCATATAATGTCACTGTTGGCATGATTTTAACACAAAATTACACAAAATGACAGCGTCCATGTTACAACTTCAATCTTGAATAACCTAAGAATGGATTTAGGAGTTTTAGATGGGGATTTGGGGAGTTGGTTTATTTTTTAATTCTCTATCATAAATCAAGCTACAATAGTTGACTTTATGCACCCTCACTGTTAGTCGGAGTGCTCTTTTATGACTTGAAGATATATCTTATTACAGTCTTCTGAATAACATTCTTCCTGGTCTTACTATGTCTTCAGTATTGTATCAACCATAACAAGGCTTTTTACTCCCAAACCACATAGAGATGAGACAAGCACTGTAGATTTATGTTGTTGTCTGCGTGAACATAAACCTTCCTAGTCTGTGATAAATGTACTTCCTGAGGAGATTTAAATATAAGAGGTGAATTTCCTTTTCTTGGAGTGCAAATGTGAAGGTCACCGTAATAAATCTCTCTCTGGTTTGAGCATGGAATCTTGTTTTGTTTGGAAATCTGGGGTTTTGGAGTGTTCCAAGCAGGGAGTTGGAATAGGTATTATGATCTAAAACTTCTTGCTCTGAGCATGGAGCTACTGTAGTATATGTACTTGACAATTGTGTGAGGATGGGGAGTGGGGGGAGGGGGATGATTGGAAATTATGAAGGGGTCTTGACAAATTTTTTCATCATTATTAAACCCACAACAGAACAGATTCAGATACACATTGTATGACCAGGAAGCAACCACTAGTACTTTTAAGTACTTTTTAAATTGTTCACTGACTGTTAACCAGTTGTGGATCACTGCAAGAGCATATGTTGATCCATCTGGGCAATGTGATTTATATGTTCACCATTTGAACGTCAAACATGGGTTTCTGTTCTTGTACGTGTGAATGCACTGATTCATTGACAGGCAGTAACACAGTTTTTGTCAGAAGCAAAGTTTTTCAAATTGTCTAGAAGAATAATGCACTTTTGTGACTAAAAATCCCAGTCGCCCCTTACATTCCCAACACTGTATGTTGTCATGATTGCCAGAGGTATGGCCATGGGAAAAACTCCTGCTGCAGCCAAGCGCGCTGTGGTAACTGCGGAGCCCCAGACCATGACAACACCTCCTGCACCAACACCCCACTCTGCACAAATTGCGACGGTAATCACCCAGCCAACCATCTCTCCTCAAAAGACTGCCCCACCTGGCTTCAGGAAAAACAAATAACTACACTTAAAACCCTTAATCCCAACATAACTTACCCAGAGGCCAGAAAGCAATTCCTTGCTTCCCTCCACACCAAGCCTTCCTACTCGAGAGCAGTCTCCTCTAACACCAATACCGCCCCCCTTAACACAACTAACACAACTAAAACTGACTCACATGCCCAAACTGACCTCACCTGGCTCTTCTTACCTAATCCTAAGCCCATCACCATTGCCAACAACCCAACCATACCCAATACCCAAACCACCTCCACCACCACTTCTCTCCTCAACCTCCTTTCCTTCTCTAAAGCCCCGCCGTCCCCTACACCAACACCTTAATACCATCATACATCACACTAAAACCAACCAGGCTAACAATCAACAAACCAACAAATCAACCAACAAACAACTAACCAGCAAACATCAAACAGCCAATCAACAAACAACCAATCAACAAACAGCCCGCCACCCAAACCCACATGTATGACACTGAAGAGAATATGGATTGTTCAGTTACTGAACACACCGATCATACTTCTCGTCCAACTTTCAAAAACAATCGCTCCCAAAGAAACAGATCCAAAGAAAAAACAAGCCAACTCAGACCCAACAGATCTTCCTCCAGATAACCCCCTGCCTCCTTATGGCGTGCGCCACAAACAATTACAATAACAACAACAACATTATACAATGGAACATCAGAAGCCTTAAGGCCAATTCGGAAGAAGTTGACCTACTGGCCACCACCTTCAACCCAGTCATCTTCTGTCTACAAGAAACTTTCTTAAAAACCACAGACCATTACTCTCTCAATAACTTCACTTGCTACCATAAACTTCAAGTGGACGCTGACAAGGCCTGTGGTGGTCTTCTCCATTCTCGTTAGACACGCACGATATCGCACACAGCCCAGTTCATGTGAACACCGACTTTTAGGCCATCTGTATATCTATCTCCCTCCACAAAACCATCACTCTTTGCAATATCTATCTCCGCCCCAATGCCAACATTCAACCAACTAGCCTTAACAACCTCATCTCTCAGCTTCCCACCCCCTTCATCCTTTTGGTGACTTTGATGCCCACAACCCCCTGTAAGGCTCCAATACCTTTACCCCCAGAGGGAAGCTCGTCGAAAACACTCTTCGACTGCACAGCCTGTCCTTGCTCAACACTAACTCCCCGACCTACCTTCATCCTGCCACAGGCTCCCTCACCTGTATTGACCTGTCTATCTGTTCCCCTAACCTTCTCCTTGATTTTAACTGGAAGGTCACTGCTGATCTCTGTGGTAGTGACCATTACCCTCTTCTTATTTACTCCAACCTTCAAACCCCCACCGACCACACCCCCAATTGGAACCTCGAGAAGGCCAACTGGCCCTTTTTTGAAACCCTCTGTGACTCACACTCTCCCCCTTCTCCTTGAGGATGATGATCTATGTCAGTCTTCAGTAACATCCTTATCAAGCCACCTCTATTCCCAAAACCTCCAAACCCCTAATCACCCCCTTCTCCTTGAGGATGATGATCCTATGTCAGTCTTCAGTAACATCCTTATCAACTTCGCCACCTGCTCTATTCCCAAAACCTCCAAACCCCTAATCACCCCCCCCTTCCAACCCTGGTTCACTGATGACAGCAAAACTGCAATCAAGAACAGGAAAATGGCCCTCAGGAACTTTAAAACTAACCCAACCACTCACAACCTCAACCTCTTTCACATCAGCCGAGCCAAAGCCAGGCACACTATCAAGGACAGTAAAACCAACACTTGAAACAACTTCATCTCTTCTCTCACCACTAACACCCCCACTAAGAAGATTTGGAGAATGGTTAACAGCTTCCACGGCAGGGTGAGCAAGTCTCCCATCTCCCATCTCTCCTGGAATGGTAACCTTCTCACCACAAAAAAGGACATCGTTAACCACCTTGCTGCCTATTTCAGTAACATCTCGTCCTCGGCCAACTACCCTAATGCTTTCAAAGCCAAAAAAGCTCACGATGAAACCCAGAGTATCACCTTTCCCTCTGACAACACCGAGAGCTATAACACCCCTTTCTGAATTAAATTGAGCCATCCATGATGCTGGCTGCACCTCCAAGGGCCCAGATAACATTCCCTACCAATTCCTGAAACACCTCCCCAACAAGGCCACCACTACTCTAGTCATCATCCTCAACCACATCTGGTCCTCACTCTCCTTTCCCCTATCTGGAGGAGAGCTATCGTCACCCCCGTCGCCAAACCGGGAAAGGGCAGTATCAACCCTCCAGTTATCGCCCCATCGCCCTCACCTGCTGTCTCTGTAAAATTATGGAAAGGATCATTAACCAGAGACTAAACTGGTTCCTTGAGACCAATAGAATCCTCTCCCCCCACCAAAGCGGCTTCCGGAAATGTCTCAATACCCTGGACCAGTTAATTATGCTCAACACTGCTATTTGGGAATCCTTTGCAAAAAAGGAACACCTCATTGCCATCTTTTTCGATTTGAGAAAGCTTTGGACACTACTTGGAATACGGCATTATCCGCAAACTTCACACCATCGTCCTCAGAGGCCACCTCCCCACCTTTATTCCAAAGTTCCTTTTACGCAGGCAGTTCCAAGTTCGTATTGGCCACACCATCTCCAACCCCTATCCCCAAGAAGAGGGCGTCCCCCAAGGCAGCATCCTCTCTCCCACTCTCTTCAACCTGAGCATTAACGACAGCGGACAACCTTGGCCCCAACATCAAACATGCCCTCTACGTGGACGACTTCACCATCTTCTACTCCTCCCAAATCTTTCCTCTTGTCAAAAATAGGCTTCAACTCAACCTCAACCGGCTGCAAGCCTGGTGCAACAACAACAGTTTTAAATTCTCCAAAGACAAGACAGTCTGCATGCACTTCTGTCATTTCAACAGCCTCCACCCCAACCTGAACTTCGTGCTTAATAGCAATCGCATCCCTAAAGTTGACCACACTAAGTTCCTGGGTTTGACTCTAGACCACAAGCTCTCCTACAAACAACACATCACCAAACCTGAAACAGAATTGCAACAGCTCCCTCAACATTTTCTGCCTCCTCGCCAATACCACTTGGGGTGCAAACCAGCATGCTCTCCTCAAAATCTTTAGGCTCACCATTCGTACCAAGCTTGACTACGGCAATATTGTCTGTGTCGCTCATGATTCTTACCTCAATCACAGGCTTTGTCTGGGTGCCTACAGGACCTCACCAATCACCAGCCTTCATGTTGAAGCCAATGAACTCCCCTTCCTGCTAAGGTGTAGAAAGCTCCTATGCTTTTAGAGCCCTCACCAACACCCAGAACCCTGTTTACAACCTCATTAGATACCCCAATTTTTCCACCCTCTTTGATAGGACTAAAACCTTATCCTCTCCCTTCAGCTTACGCATCAAATCAGACCTCCATCTCGGCATCAATCCCACCACTCTCAGCACTTTCTCCTGGCCCACTTTTCCTCCCTGGGCCACCCCCCTCCAAACTATCCACCTGGACCTCTCCACTCCTCACAAAACCCAAACCCACCCTAACCTCTTTATCAACCTCCACAACCAAATCAAAGACCAACTCTCAAACTATACCTCCATCTATACTGATGGCTCCAAGGAAGGCGACAAGACAGCTGCTGCTGCCGTCATCCAAGACATCACCCTCAGTAGCAGGCTTCCCGACTGCTCATCCATCTTCTCGGTCGAGGCCAAGGCCATCCTCCTCGCCCTCAACTTTATTGGATACTCTCCGCTCAGCCACTTTGCCATTTTCTCTGACTCCAAGGCTGTCCTTACTTCATTACTCAATGTTAAATGGGATAACCCCAATCTGCAAGCTGTGCCCTGTGGACATCTGATTTTTAAAGATATAAGGTACCAAGCATATACATGTACAAAGGGCAACCTTATTTTTTTCCAGAACCATGAATTTGATATGCCTGATGGGCAAGTTGATTTCAGGTTAATTTGTCAATCCGTTGAGGTTGCTTTTATACAGCGATCAAACAGCATCTTCACATACCTCCCCCTCCTCCTCCCTTCTGAAGCTTTCACCTTTTTTCAGATTTATTCTAGGTCAAGATTCACCCACCTTAAATAATATTTCTGCAAAGATTCACCTGCCTAGAAAAATTATTAGGTCAAGATTCACTTCTGGCCAAAAGTGTTGGGTCAAAATTCACCTCTGCCAAAAGTGTTGGGTCAAGATTCACCTCTGCCAAAAGTGTTGGGTCAAGATTCACCTCGGCAAAAGTGTTGGGTCAAGATTCACCTCGGCAAAAGTGTTGGGTCAAAATTCACCTCGGCAAATGTGTTGAGTCAAGATTCACCTCTGCCAAAAGTGTTGGGTCAAGATTCACCTCTGCGAAAAAAATTGGGGTCAAGATTCACCTTCGCCAATTTATTTAGGTGAAGATTCACTATAGAGAAAAACATGTTTTTTATTTTTATAATTTTATCATTTATTTTTATAATGCATGTACTTCAAGAGCCACCCTTTTGTTCTATTGTACCACAATTTTTTTTCTTCTATTTCTATTTATTATTTTATTCTATTTTTATTATTCAGAAAAAGTAAGAAATTATTATTTTTTAGTTTGACGCAGGATTGCAAAAACCACTCGACTTACCTCTCGCCATACTGTAGGTGTGCAAAAAAAAAATTGTGGCAAGTAGAAATATCATAGGCCTAAGTTACTGTGGCACTCGCCACACCCACATATAGCCAAGCCTCGCCAAGTTTGGCGAGTGACTTGAGTGGTTTTGAGGGGTGTCTGAAAAAAAAAGCTGTTTGACTGCTGCATTAGGCCCTCTACTGTAGGTATCACCACTCCTTTAACCCTTTTTGGACAACACATGAAGGGAGGGGGCAGGGATCTGGTTGAGGGGAAAATGGCCCCTCCCCTTTCTCGTTGGTACTTTAAAGAAGCCCCTCCAAATATCAAAAACTTTGCAAGTATTGAATATTTCTCAAATTAGAGTTTCTTTTATTGGCAGTCTGGTAGATACAGTAACATTTCATAAAGTAAATGTTATTATTGTATACTGCCATCTATTAGCACCTAACTTATTATTTTGCTGATTTGAAGAATCTGAAAGGCTGCCCTCGGTTGATTAAAAGTCTGTGCATGTGTTTACAGTAATTTTACCTTCAGGAAAAATTTACCCAGCACAGAATTTTGTTTTGCTCCTCTTTTCATGCAATTATAGAGGGATGCAAATCTGGCAAATATTTTTTTTGTATGGTAACTTTTGTATCTTAGTGCAATTCTATTATTTAGCCTCAGTTTAGTGCAGTTCTATTATTTAGCCTCAAGTTTAGTGCAATTCTATTATTCAGCCTCAGTTTAGTGCAATTCTATTATTCAGCCTCAGTTTAGTACAATTCTGTTATTTAGCCTCAGTTTAGTGCAATTCTATTATTCAGCCTCAGTTTAGTGCAATTCTATTATTCAGCCTCAGTTTAGTACAATTCTGTTATTCAGCCTCAGTTTAGTGCAATTCTTTTAAAGTATGGACTGTATGCATCGGGTCCATCTGTCCCTGTGCCCCTTTGTTGAATATTAGGGGAATCCCCTTGAATGAAACCTTCCTTTAAATGCTCCTATTGAGAACCCATGAATGAATTGTAAATTAAGTGTTTCCTGCCGCACTTGGGATTTAAAAGAATAAAATGGAAGGTGATGGTTTATAAGCTGCATATTTCCTGTGATTGAGTCACCCTAAAAATAGGTTACGTTTGGGTATTGATACCAAATTAGTGTTAAAATTACAATAGTAGAGATTACATTACTTGACAGCTGGTTGGAGATTTTGTTGTTTAAATAATTTGTATTGAATCTGCAAGAACAGCATGACATCACCCTCTACACTGTGAGCCTCACTTTTTCAAGACTGGGGAAATCGTTGAAAGGTAATAATTCCAAAATTGAATGAGATATCACATGGTTTGCAATAGAATAAGATATCATAATCACATGGTTTGCAATGGAATAAGATATCACATGGTTTGCAACAGTATAATATATCACATGGTTTGCAACGGAATAAGATATCACATTATTGGCAACGCAATAAGATATCACATAGTTTGCAACGGAATAAGATATCACATGGTTGGCAACGCAATAAGATATCACATGGTTTGCAACGGAATATGATATCACATGGTTTCCAACGGAATAAGATATCACATGGTTGGCAACGGAATAAGATATCACATGGTTTGCAACGGAATATGATAACACATGGTTTGCAACGGAATAAGATATCACATGGTTTGCAACGGAATAAGATATCACATGGTTTGCAACGGAATAAGATATTACATGATCTGCAACAGAAAAAAATAGCACATGGTTTGCAACGGAATAAGATATTACATGGTTTGCAACAGAATATGATATCACATGGTTTGCAACGGAATAAGATATCACATGATTTGCAAAGGAATAAGATATCGCATGGTTAACAATGGAATAAGATATCACATGGTTTGCAATGGAATAAGATATCACATGGTTTGCAACGAAATAAGATATCACATGGTTTGCATTGGAATAAAGTATCACATGGTTTGCAATGGATAATGATATCACATGGTTTGCAACGGAATAAGATATCACATGGTTTGCAACGGAATAAGATATCACATGGTTTGCAACGGAATAAGATATCACATGGTTTGCAACAGAAAAAAATAGCACATGATTTGCATCTGAATAACATACTGTATTAGGGAGGCGAGCCAACTTGCGATATGCGGCATGCCGCCGAATCTCGCAAAACTGCGGGATTTTTTTCTATTCATGACGGATTAAACGCACTCATAACACATGGTTCAGTGAAGCCATTGTACCAACACACTTTCCTGCATAACAATAGGAACAATACTCGCGATATCGCGCGGGATATCGCTGGTAATCCTGTTGAAAGTACTCCAACCATGAAGCTAGTAATAGCTCCATGCTCCAACTGAACAAAGAATGATATACCGTTACATTAATCTTATTTCGAAACGTAATGGGATTGTGAAGGTCAAGTACTCGGATTAAAAAAAAAGAACCTATTATTGCTCGTGATGTGTTCCGCTAAAAATAACATGTTCAAAACAAGTTACAAATAATATCGTGATTCAAGTGACAAACTCCTGTTAACAGTACCGTATCAGTTAAAATAGTTGCGCCGAGCCCAAATGTATCAGTTTAAACTAGAGAAAACTGAAAATTAATGAGTCCCTAAATATGTCTCTCGGCTTTAATTTTGCAGTGATAATGATATTGATCTTTCATCAAAAAAAAGAAAACAATTTCAAAAAGCTTTTGACAACTTAAAATTTTAAGTCTTTTTTTTCTTATCTTTCACAACATTTCAAGAATCAAGAAATCATGACCAAATAATGTTTTACATTTTCATTTTTGTGTATCTTTTCTTGTTAGACTTTATGTTCAATTTTTCATGGATTGATGACTTCAATGTTTTAGTCAAAATCGAATTTTAAACTTTGGTTTATTTCAAGCCTATACTTATTTGTGCACTGAAATTTTACTCAACAGAATAAAGCAGTGACTGAAAAAGAAATAACTAACTTACTCAATTTTGCCGACTTTATTCCGAATTTAATCCAATAAAAATAATGATAAATATCAGTAATATCGATCGCGAAATTGCTCACAGATAATGGTCTAAACTTAACAAAATTCCTACTGTCCGGCATGTACATAAAATACCCTACACTATTAAAAAGGTAGATCCTTTTAAACTTAACAAAATTCCTAGTGTTCCGGCATGTAAATATAATACTTCTACACTATTAAAAAGGTAGATCCTTGTAAAAAAACTCTCTCCAAGTCTTTGTTTCATTTGGTAACAAAAATTGTTGATAAAAAATAAAAATTATGAATACGCAAAGTGGTATGCACCACAGAAAGGTTGAATGGAAATAAACTCAGATCAGCAACTTTCTCATTCACTAGCATTCCTGCAAACTTTGCACCCACAGCTTTCTGTTATCTCCGAACATAAATGAGATCTTTTGAACAAAACCAGTTTCCGTGGAAACTGCCCCCGGCAATTTACATATTTATTGTTTAATGGCGCTTGTTCAAAGATATTATATTTCATTGACACTTCATACATTTCCAAAACCCAATTTTGACTGGGTGATTTATGACCTTGCCCAGGTGGTGGCCTACTTATTATCAAGGCGCTGGTTTGTTGAAAGATTATGTAAAGATTCAATCAATAAAAATCAAAACATAAGACACATTCCAATTAGAGAAGGGGACGGAGACCCTAGCTATACATTTCGTGAAATGTATAAATGACGGTTGGTTAAGAGGCGCACGACTTATATGATCACTTAAAAAAGTTTGCTGTTTTGTTTTTGCAGTATGTGCGTGGAACATTATTTTAGTGATTTGATTCGCACCTTCTAAGGAACCTTGTAAAGGATATTTTTACACGATCATATAGAAATTATAACAAATTCCTGGTGTAAAATTTGGGATACACTTCGCCGACTCAGTTGCGCTCAAGGCTGTTTTGTTAGTTCTGGAAATAGAATTTGATGAATATTCTGATTTTATGCATACTTTTCAACAATGGTAGTGACGTGTATTTTCAAAACACGGAGCAAAAAAAATTCCCCCGAAATTTCATTTATTTTATTATTTTTTGGTCGGTTTTCTTTGGTGTTTCACTTTATTTGCTTATGGAATAAAACCACAAATTATGTTTTCGTTTCTTATTACGTTATTGACTTTCTTAATAATTGGAGGAGAGATTTTAGGACTTAATTTAACCAGAGTTTTTGGAATAGATACAAATTTTGAATAAAACATGAAATCTGTGTAAGACCCTAGCTTCATTTTAAAGGGGAAGAGTGCTAGACTTAATGTGGCTAACATTAAACGAGCACTCAATTCTTTTAAAAGATAGGTTCCATTGAATACGTAGAGCAAATTTTACCAATCTCACCTCCCTTAGTATCGATGGCCCATGTGTCAAATGAATTGTATTTCATTTAGTCCACTTATAACCACGCAATTTATTAAAACTTTCTGGATTGAAATACAATATATTCTTACGCTATGTTGTCCGACACCCCCCAGGTGTGGAAGGTTAACGTAGTACACATGGTATGCGTGTAGTTAACTTTATGTATATACGAGCAAACAAATAATCATTCCTTGTTTTGTATGTAAATTGCAAACATTAGAATATTCATTACTACATAACAGCCCCAACGAGGTTAGAGAGCTGTTTGGAGGGGAGGGGGAATAAAACGACAAAATCATTGAACAAAACCCTTTTAAAGTGCACTATTTTTATACGATGCAGCATAATTCACCGCATCACTGCTCAAGACAAGTTTGGCGCTGACCCAGATTTTATATATCTAGAGAGCTACAGCTGAATTTACAAGTCCCGCCTTCTAAACTGTTGGACGATTGCAATATTTTTCGTTTTCAAGATGTGAATGAAATATTGGGTTTCACATCAATCAATAAAATGTCTTTCACCACAACTCGTGCTACTTCTAAATAATATTGAAGAGTGTTTTGAAGAGATCGATTACATGAATATCAAATGCAATGTTTCAGTTGCCAAAAAAGTTTGGACAAAAATTATTTTCTTACACATTGCAGTTGTCATAGTAGTTGCGCGAAACTTTATGTGTTTAACCCGGGTGTTCAAATTACGGCTGGTTTTTTTTTATAGTTTTTTATTATTGATCAACATCTTAGAAGCCATTAGAACTATGACTTTTTAATATCTCATAATAATTATTTTTCTTTGGCACACTTTAAATGACAGTCATGTAAAAACCCATTTATAGCCATCTCATAGTAATCATTTTTCCTTTGGCACGTTACAAATGACACAGTCATATATAAAAACCCATTTATAGCCATGTTGCTTTTGTGTTATACCGTGTATAGTACCTATCACTTAATATAGTATTCTTAATAAGAATATATTTATTCATCCATTGACACGATTTTAAATGTTGTGCATTCTTAAAAGTAATGTTTGACTCAGATTTAATTTGTGCTGTGTAATGATGTTGAAACACTCTTGTTCTAGTGTATCATTGCACTTGTTGATAAAATGGCCGCCTGCTGAGGAGCGCCGACGGGCACCATAAACCAAGTTGGCAGAAAACAAATGAACAAAATAGTTGACTTTGTTTCATGGGGTTCGTATGTCTAGCAGACAGTTGACTATTCAAAAGGGTGGGGTGGGGATGTAATACAGAAACAGGTGCCATGTAATGAAAATGAGGTGGGGAGGGGGAATGGGGGGTAATGTTTATCATTGCACCTAACGTATAAAATGGCCGAGCAGCTGACGGGCACCTAAAACCAAGTTGGCAAACAACAAAAAGTTGACTTTATTTCATGGGCTTCGTATGTCTAACAAACAGTTGAATTCTTGAACGGGTGGGATGGAGTGGGGATGTAATACATGGTTTGCAACGGAATAAGATATCACATGGTCTGCAACGCAATAAGGTATCACATTGTTTGCAACAGAATAAGATATCACATGGTTTACTATGGAATAAGATATCACATGGTTTGCAACAGAATAAGATATCACATGGTTTACTATGGAATTAGATATCACATAATTTGCAACGGAATAAGATATCATATGGTTTGCAATGGATAATGATATCACATGGTTTGCAACGGAATAAGATATCACATGGTTTGCTACGGAATATGCTATCACATGGTTTGTAATGGAATAAGATATCACATGGTTTGCAACTAAATAAGATATCACATGGTTTGCAACAGAGTAAGATAGCACATGGATTGATACGGAATGAGATATCACATGGTTTGCAGTGGAATATCATATCACATGGTTTGCAACGAAATAAGATATCACATGGTTTGCAACGGAATATGATATTACATGGTTTGCAACGGAATATGATATCACATGGTTTGCAACGAAATAAGATATCACATGGTTTGCAACGGAATAAGATATCACCTGGTTTGCAACGGAATAAGATATCACATGGTTTGCAACGTAATAAGATATTACATGGTTGCAACGGAATAAGATATCACATGGTTAGCAACGGAATAAGATATCACATGGTGTGCAACGGAATAAGATATCACATGGTTTGCAACGAAATAAGATATCACATGGTTAGCAACGGAATAAGATATCACATGGTTTGCAAGGGAAAAAGATATCACCTGGTTTGCAACGGAATACGGTGTCACCTGGTTTGCAATGCATTCAGGTATCACCTGGTTTGCAACGGATTAAGATATCACGTGGTCTGCAACGCAATAAGGTATCACCATTGTTTGCAACAGAATAAGATATCACATGGTTTACTATGGAATAAGATATCACATGGTTTGCAACGGAATAAGATATCACATGGTTTGCTATGGAATAAGATATCACATGGTGTTCACACCACATTGTTTCCTCCTGTATCATTCTGTATATGAAAATACAAATTCACAGAATTATTCCTGTAAACAGTTAATACAGATGTGTGTGTTGTATAGCGGTGCAAAGCATAGCACATACACAGAGAATGGTCCATACAACTGCAGATGTTCAAACTCCCGTGGTCGACCTGTATCATTGACCTGTATGGTCGACTTGGTATGCTTGACTTTGTTGAGTGCCAAGTTTATTCATCATGTGCCATTTGTAAATAACAATGGTGATGTGCACAGCGTGAATGAACATATCTGTTCCCGATCCCGCATTTATTGAGCGTATGTGAGATGATTGACAGAGTTTAGGCTTGGGACGATCCATTTAATGCAGGCGCACGATGCACGTTGAAAATGGTGGTAGGCACAGCTTGAATAAAGTATGTGCACCTACGACATCAATCAATGCAAGGTATAGCAAATTCATAGGCCTTTTAGAAGGAAAGCAAAATAGGCAATGGACAGATATCAGAAGGTATGGTCAATTTTAAAAACAGAATCTAACTGTTATTGTTAAAGGTAGCAACCACTTTGCATAAATTGATACAAATGCCCTTCAAAAACACTTCTACCAACATTTTTTACACAATTGATCCCAAAATGTGAAAAATTTGGCTTATTTAAGGTCTCCAATTGTATGCTCATTACGTAACATAACATAACAAGATGACGGGCTAAGAAGGGTTAGTCATCCCATAAAAAAGCCCAAACTAACACCACCGCCATTACAAAAAAAAATCAAAAGATGCGCAGTTTATAGTAAAGAACTTATCAATGTTGACTTTAAAATTGTGAACAGAATTGGAGCCAACTACCCATTCAGTCAAACCATTCCACTCATTAACAACTCATGGTGAAAAGCTAAAACGGCGAAGATCTATCCGTGAGAATTCTTTGGTCAACATATCAAATTGTTATCATATGTCACATGAGAATTAGCTGAAACATGGTAGAAATAGCAGGAAGTCGAAGCATCACTACCAGATAGGAATTTAAAAACCTGAATCATATCGCTACGTACTCTTCTCATATCAAACGTGGTCAAACGAAGAATTTGCAACCTTGATTCATAAGAGAGAATCCTTACTTCGGGAATAAGTCTAGTGGCTCTTTGCTGAACCTGCTCCAAAATGAAGGGACTTTGCCTGAATAGCATAGTCAAGGTGAGGCCTGACTAACTGCTTATATAAATTAAGAACAATCTTCCTACCAAGAAAACAAAAATTTCTTCTTATCAAACCAAGCATCCTATTTGCCTTTGCAACTGCTAAAGCATTAGGTTGCTAGTAATAACAACACCTAGATCCCTTTCTTGATCAACACACCCAAGTTTTCAACCATTCATGCAGTAATCAAAAGCCAAATTGCTCTGACCAAAATGAATAACTTTGCATTCATCAACATTGAATGACATCTGCTACGTTTGGGACCAAGAAACTAGCTTTTCCAGATCAGTTTGTAAAAGTAAAGAATCACTAGCATCATCAACAATCCTGTACAGCTTAGTGTCATCAGTAAATTTACGAATCCTGGAGCCAAAGGAAACATCAATATCATTAATGAAGATTAGGAAAAGAAGCACACTCTGGGGAACACCACCTGTAGCCTTCTTCCATGGATATACTTCACCATTACAACAACTCTTTGGGACCTGTCAACTAACCAAGAATTTATCCAAGTGGCACACTTTCCCTCTACACCAAGTGCTCTTGTTTTCATCATCAGCCTGCCTAATGGAACCTTATTAAATGCTATTTGGAAATCTAAATAGATAACATCCACATTATGAACAGAATCAACTTGTTCAGTAATATCATCAAGAAACTCCAATGAATTAGAAACACAAGACCTCTTAGGTAAGAACCCATGCTGGGACAATTTCAACAAATCATTGACCAGTAAATGATCTAGTACAACATTCTTAGCAATGGACTCCATGACCTTGCACACAACACTAGTAAGGCTCATTGGCTTGTCTACCAACTGGTGTAGCGATTATCATACCTGTCTACAGACCACGAGGCCCTGGGCTCAAGCCTGGGTTGGGTAGACACGCCAGTGCACCACAACTGGTTATCATAGGCCGTGGACATTGACTTGGTTGTTGATGTTATGTCTGTCAGTATGTCGTACCTGTGTTCTCGTCCAGGTCGTATTAAGCGTTTCGTGATAGCATTGCTACTATCATAACCGAGTACGCAGGCGACGACCCGGTCATTGTAATTGTGTGTTCACTCGTTGTCGTAGTTGCAAGGTAAACTGTGGTCACCCTTTTTAGAAAAAATAGGAGTGACATTAGCAATAATCCAATCACTAGGAACAACATCAACATCAAAGCTCTTTGAAAAGATAATATACATGGGAACAGAAAGAACATCAGAGAAAAGATAATATACAGGGGAACAGAAAGAACATCAGAACACTTAGCTAAGACAGCAGGATGTATACCATCTGTATCGGGTGCTTAATTTAAATTCAAACCCTTCAACTTCTTAGACACAACATCAACTGAAAATTCAACATCATTTAATAATGGATGGACGTGTTGGTTTTTTCGTGACAGTACAACGCTAACGTTATGTGAAAGAGACAATGTACCATACAGTAATGCTTACAGCATAACATACTGTAAGTTGAGCTCGCCAATCATAAAGAAATAATGGATCTAAACTTGAGTCGATATTTTCTCTTTATGCATGACAAAAATGTCCTAAAATAGTTAGCATATCACTAATTTAGTGATATTCTGATGTCTGATTCAATGAGACTGATGTTTTAAAGTCACTTAGGTCAATGTGACACAGTGACACTGGTAGTTATGCATTGTAGGCTTCGCTGTGTCCTTATTCTTACGTCACAATCCTTTTTTAATAGTGGAAGTCGAGCTGTTTCTGGGGGTTTAATTTTTCACTTCTTCACGAACATCTCAGAAACGAGTGGAAATTTCTGATAGATGTACATGTATGTTGTTGAAATATTCAGAATATTAAAAGGAACATTTATGGTAAAATCGCTACCTGTCCATATACCTTTAATGAAATGTTCAGAATATTAAAAGGAAGATATTTATGGTAAAATCTCTTACCTGTCCATATACCTTTAATAGACCCAAACTGTGCACATTGGACTATTTTTTCAGTCAGAATAAAATAGTCATCATTTGTCAGCAAGAAATTTGCTCCACTTTTAAGTCTTACCTAATATATTATGACTTACCTAGAAACTTTTCTTGACTCACAGGAAATCCAGTCATAGTAAGGATTTCTGCCACTTGTTTTTATTTCCATAGCAACATAAGCCCATGGAAGTTGTCACAGCAAGCCAGAATATGAGGTCAATTTTCCAAATTGTTCAGAAAGAAAGCTCTCAGTTTCACATGTGAACTATTTTCAACTTAAATTGATTCTAATTTGATAATTGATATGCCCATTTCAGATTGAGTTGACTGTTGTGTTGTATGTCACTTGATACTGCATGTGTTCTCCTAGTTTGGTTATAATTCTACTAGATAGTAGATAGTAGGTACATGTAGGTAGTCGTGCCACACCTTTATTCGGCCAGCCCTGCAAAAGTGGTCATTGCAACTTGTAATGCAGTATCAATATGTATTGGTGTACAGTAGTTACAGTATAATAATAATAATAATAATGATAATAATAAATGTAACTTAAATATGCCATTCACCAAAGTACCATGGCGCTTACAAAGTAAAATAAAACAAAATGAAAAATATCAAAATAAGTGGGTCTTTAAGAGTTTTTTAAATACTGTGGTGGATGGAGAAGTTCTCATGTGGGTGGATAAAGTGTTCCAGGATCTGGATGCAAGTATTTCAAATCTTTTGTCACCTATAGCAGAATTGGATATGGGTATGTGAAGTCGGGTGGAGTCATTACTCGATCTGAGTTCACGTGTGGGTTTCCTTATCTTGATCATACCCTTTAAGTACCAAGGCGCCTCACCATTCAGGATGATGTAGATAAAGAGTAGTGTTTTGAAGGTGACCCGTTTTGATATTGGTAGCCATTGTAGCTTGCTGATCAATGGACCTGGATCAGTTTGTCTACCAACACCGAATATCAGACGCGCTGCTCTATTCTGGAGACGCTGCAATCTTTCAAGTCTCTACGAAACATAACAGTAAAAAGAGTGAGTTGCAGTAGTCCAACCTGGATGTGATTAAAGCTCGAA
>JAIGNY010000607.1:0-2500 GCA_020152595.1 Chiridota heheva
GGCACATCTACATACCATGGGCTACCTGTGTACCAAATATGGCATGAATTCAGTATACCGTTCTTGAGATATTATGTTTACAAGGTCTTTTCAGCAAAATCATAAAAGCCCTGCCCACTATGCATATTGATGTAAATCAACGTTTTTACACCATTAACACACCAGCTAACATCATAACTATACCAAATATGAAACAAAACAGACATGAGGTTGTTAAACTACGAACATTTCAAGATTTTTACATGAAGCCCTGCTTACTTATTAATAGGCAAAGACATCACCATCAAAAACAATAGGGCACATTTCATTTCATTTCATTTATTTGTTTTTTTTCCAACCAAACTACATATAATTACAGAAGAGTTTTATTTACAATTATATTATGAAATTTACAAAATATGTATATACAGAAGAATGTATATGGTTGTGAAAGAAAGTGTTGTATAAAAACTCTGGTGAGTTTAACTGAGTACAACACTCCCAAAATACAAAACAAAAATGATAACAAATTGGTAGTACAAAACGCCCCCACCCCACACACCAATACATACAATCGAAGCCCCATGTCCCCATCTCACCCCACCCTATCCCAGGTAAAGTAATGATGTACTGGAAGTAAGGATGTAAGTATATAACAGTAAAAGGGAATGATTAAAAACAAATCAATAGTTCATGATGCATTTACGTTTAAGGGTTTTTCTAAAACAGACTAGAGATTTGCAGCTTTGTATGTCAATTGAGACGGAATTCCAAGTATTAATTGCACGGTTGCACGAATTAAATCTTATTATGTTGGTGCGACAGGGAACACAATGGATGTTGTTTGATTGACGGGTATTGTAGTTGTGAGTGTCTTTGTTTGTCCTAAACATCTTTATAAGAGTTTGCGGAAGATTATTGTTAGTAGCCCAGTAAGCAATGGTGGCAAGATTAATGTTAATGAGATCTGGTAGTTTAAGGAGGTTAAGAGACAAAAATAAATTACTAGTACTGTCACGATAATAAGCATTAGTGATATGTCGGATGGCCCGTTTTTGTAAGATCACTAATTTATTTAGGATTCATTTAGCAGCACTCAACCAAACACTGCAACAATAAGATAAATGAGGTAAAATAAGTGTTTGATACAAGGACCTGAAAATCGTTTGTGGAATGAAATGTTTCAATTTTGACAAGATACCAACACCTCTCGAAGTCTTATTGGAAATTTAATGAATTTGATCGGACCAAGACAGATTTGAATCAATACAGACCCCTAAGAATTTTGTGGTATCTACTTTACTAATCTTAATGCTATTTAGGTGGATAGTGACATCCCAATTTTTACTAATAGTCCAAATACTACATAATTAGTTTTATTAATGTTAAGAGACAACTTGTTTGCAGAGAACCAATCATAAAATTTAGATAAATCTAAACAAACATTATTTTTTAACTCATGTGTGTCACTACCCTGATATAACATATTAGTGTCATCCGCAAATAAAATCAGTGATTACTCTGTAGACACATTGCTTATATCATTGGTATATACAATAAAAAGAAGTGGACCTAATATCGAACCTTGTGGGACTCCACATTTAACATTATAAATATCAGAGCTACAATTATTATAATATACGAACTGATGCTTATTACAAAAATAAGTATGAAACCACGCAAGTGTATTACCTCTTATGCCATAGAATGATAACTTATTTAAAAGGATCTGATGATCTATAGTATCGAAGGCCTTTGAAAGATCTAAAAAGACCCCAACTGCTGAATCCTTCTTATCAAGAGTTTTGTATAAATTATTAGTGGCAGAGATAAGTGATAATTCCGTAGAATGACCAGGCCTAAAACCGTATTAATCCTCAAATATTACATTGTGCTTATCAAGAAAACCTATTATAGATTAAACATCAATCTTTCTATTATTTTAGACAAACATGGTAAAACAGATATAGGGCGATAATTTTCAAAAACATCGGGTTCATCTTTCTTCAAAATGGAAATTACTTTAGCAACCTTAAGTTTGTTAGGAAATACACCTGTGGTGAATGATAGATTAATAATGTGAGTTAAAGGTATTACAATAATATGAGTGACTAATCTTATTAAACCAGGCTTTAATTTGTCAGAGCCAGCAGATTTATTGGGCTTATGACATGAATTGGCTACCTTGAGTACTTCTTCCTCGACAACAGAATAAAGGAACATAGAACTTGTAATATACTTGGTTGGGTCTAAGTGCTTGTTAAATGAGTTATTACTGTCGATCTTGCTTGCAAGAGTAGGACCTATGTTAACAAAGATGTTATTTGCTATAGTTTTGGGATCAGTGATTGAGCTCGTACCATCTTTGAACACAGTATTAACACTTCTATTTGCTGTGTTCTTATTTAAAAGACTATTGATAATACTCCAGGTGCTCTTTGCATCATTTTTACAGCCATCAAATTTTTCATGAAAGTATTTCTTTTTTGATAAGCGTATAACATGATTTAATTTATTTCGG
>JAIGNY010000607.1:7500-55994 GCA_020152595.1 Chiridota heheva
GCCTTAAGGCTAGCATAGTTCGTCCTGCGCCAAGACGAGAGGAAGGATTCCAGAAACTCTTGTTAAGAGTCCGTTCCTCTCTGGTGTAAAGTCGGTGCAAATCTGAACTGCCTTGCTCAGCACTAGCGGTAAAAGATGTAAAATGCTCGGCATACCGCCCGTGAAATAGGCCAAGTACCTGCCCAAGTTTCTATCACTGGGGTCACATAAAATGTGCCCCTACCTCGACCAAGACGGATCCGTCAGTACTGACTGTGAAAGTCTGACGGGTGGAAACCATCCAATGACCCGTACGGAGCCGTGAACACGGGCCATGGTGCCGTCCAATGGACCGGTACGGAGCAGTCACGGACCCGTGAACACGGGCCGTTAACCATACAGAGCCGATCACCAGAGCCGTGAAAGTAATGGAATGGCTCAACAGCGAGCCATAAAATTACTTGTGACTCACGTATAACCTCTTTGGGCGCCGCCTTTATGTGGCCCTACTGGTCCGTTTATGTGGTCCACAGCGGTGTACAAAGGCTTTACCCACTAAAAATACATGCCTCACCGACTCAGTAGCGTCGAGAAGGTGGCGCTTCTTATTAGTGATTTACTTTAAGTGGCGTCTAGGATGCCACTTAGCTGATCAAGATCGACTCAGGTAACTTACGTCTGATAGACCGCACCCGTGGCCCTGCCAACTCAGTAGTGTCGAGTTAGAGGCCTCCAGGGGAATGAATCAGGTAAAAGTTAACAAAGTAAACTACTAACACAGACCTCCACGGCCCATTAGTGTCGAGTCGGTGGTCATGGTATAAGTAGGACCTCTGAGACTAAATGATTTATGTCCCCTCTTGGCGTTGTGGAGAAGAAGAAAAAAAAAACATATATATATAGAAAACATATACAAGGCTCCCCTACAGGTGATGTATTTACGACCTTACGCGGGCGAGACGGGTCTGCGGGAGACGTCAAACTTAGCAAGGCAAGCCACAGCAATTTAGTACAAAAAAAAAAAAAAAATCAGAAAAATCACTATCTGAAATTTTTTTTAAACCCCGAGAAATCCAACAAAAGTAAATTCTTTAAAATCACAGGGGTTAGCGTGGAAAACACGAACCACTTAGTAACTTGGTGTCTGTGAAGATAAAGAAAAGATTAGATCTCCTGAAAAGAGTACGTCAGGGAGACCCCTCAAGATCTCTCCAATGCCCCAAAATTCAAGCTTGAAAATTAAAAACTGTGTCTTAATTATATGGGAGAAAAACGAACACACGACATGTACTGGTAACTTCAAATAAAATATAGGCTCTCTTGTAACAACTGTAGCTCCTTGGAGCTGTATGAAGCCGGCTCCACGAACACCCTGTGGTGACGTCGACCCAATATGCATGCGCCAACATGGATTGAAGAAATTGGGCTAATGTATACGAGAACCTGTACTGAAGATATCCTAACATGTTAATACAATGCATAGTATAACGCTAGGCTCTCCTCGTGAAAGGGCGGGGCAGAGGGTGAAAAACACTTAAAGCCAGGAGCAAGAGGTCCACCAAACAAGCACACTAGGTGCTCTAGCTAGGGCCTAAAAACACCCGCCACGAGAGTGTCGCTTGTTTCATGTCAGATCTCGGAGAGGTGGATCTCATATTAAGGACAAAAGATCTACATGTAAAGCTTTAAACTTGCAAAGTAGTGAGAACAACTCTTACATAACTGATTTGAATGATGATAGGCTTGATATCAGGCTCTGGAATTGTCAATCTGCATGTAACAAATCTCTGTACATATGTGAATATATTTTAACCAACAATGTGGATGTTCTAATTATAGTTGAGAGTTGGCTCACTGAATCTGATGACAATGTTGCCATTGGGGAACTAACGCCTAGGGGATACTCCTTCATCAATATACCTAGGCCAGGAGACCGGCGTGGAGGGGGCATTGCTGTCATTCATAAATCACAAATTAATTTGAAGCATGTCACATCAAACTTGTTTAATGCCAAATCTTTTGAATATGCCACAATCTTAAACAATAATAGATCCTTCAATCTTGTGGTGATATACCGTCCTCCACCTTCTAGTGTTAACAAACTCACAGTTAAAGAATTTTTAGATGAGTTTGATGATTTTGTAGACAATTTAAATGATCTTCCTGGTCAACTTGTTTTGCTGGGTGATTTCAATGTGCACTTTGATGTCCCAACTAAGCCTGATGTTCGTCAAATTGCTACTACACTTTCATCTTCTGGACTCATTCAACATGTAAATCAACCTACACACAACAAAGGCCACATTCTTGATCTTGTCATTACCAGAGAAAATGAAACACTTTTATCATCTGTTGAAATTCATGAAAATCATGTCTCAGATCATTCTGTCATATGCTGTAAACTTGACTTACCTAAAGTAGTTCCCAATAATGGAATTATTTTAACAAGAAGATACAGTGCCATTGATCACTCCCAACTTTCACAAGATTTGTCATCCAATCTTAATCAAATTTCTTTGCAAGAAACAAATGTTGATGACTTTGTAGCTGATTTTGGCACTGCCATTACATCAGCCCTTGATCTGCATGCTCCTATTATTGAAGCATAAAAAGAGTGTCTGTTCGCGCCTAAATGGTACAACAAATCAGTTGATGATGCCAGGAGAGAACGGCGGCGCTGTGAGCGCAAGTGGCGCAAAAGTAGATCTCTCTCTGACCTATCAGCGTATAATGATTCAAAGCAACATGTAAGAACTGTTCTTCTCTCTGCAAAGAAAGAATTCTACATGGAGAAGTTACAGTCTTCCACCCCAAGGGACATGTTTGCCACTGTCAACACACTTCTCAACAATAATTCAAGAATTCTTCCACAGAGTGAATGTCCAATTACACTTGCAAATGACTTTAGTAATTTTTCCAGAATAAAGTCAAGGACATCAGGCACATGATTAATGACCTACATGTTGACTCGCCATCTATTCTGATAGAAAGAAGGTTTCCTTTCAATTGTTCACTTCTTTCTGATTTCCAGCCTGTCACTGAAGATGAACTTATGAATATAATCGCGAAGTCACCTTCCAAGACATGTGCTCTTGATATGATTCCAACATGGCTGTTGAAACAACATGTGAAAACTATCCTCCCAAAACTTACAGAAGTTGTGAATGCTTCCTTGGAACATGGTATTTTCCCGAAAGCCTATGGACATGCAATTGTAACTCCCATCATCAAAAAACAATCTTTGGACAAAAATGAACTCAAAAACTACTGCCCAGTCTCAAACATTGCTACAGTTTCAAAATATATTGAAAAAGTTGTAAGCAGTAGACTCACTGAACACATCAACAAACACAAACTTTTTAAGCCACTACAATCGGCCTACCGAACTTCACACAGTACTGAGTCTGCCCTACTACATGTGCAAGATTATGTTCTTCAAGCGCTCGACCAGCAGAAAGCTATTTTATTTCTTATGTTGGATCTGTCTGCCGCATTTGATACGCTAGACCACCAAATCATGCTTCGTCGTTTTGAGCATAGCTTTGGCATTTCTGGCAACGCTTTGGATTGGCTATCATCATATTTTAATTGTCGGACTAACCATGTCCATGTTCCTGGAGCTGACTCCAACACTGTAAATCTTGAATATGGGACCCCACAAGGCTCTGTTTTAGGACCTTTGTCATTCACACTTTATACTATCCTAATAGGTGACATATTGCGGAAGCACAAGATTGAGTATCACATATATGCTGATGATATACAGATTTTCTTAGCCTTTAACCCTAAAGTTCCACTCGATGCTGAATGTGCTTTATTCAAACTGACCTCCTGTGTGCAAGATATCCAACAGTGGATGATTGCAAACAAACTTAAACTTAATGAGGACAAAACAGAGTGTATCATAATTTCTTACTAGCCACCCGCTTTGTATGGATGGAGACAAAAACACTCTATCCTAGGTGTAGGCTTAACGGGAAAGTCCTGTGTGTCGGACTGAAGAAATCCCGGTCCCATGGCTACCTTGTCTTACTTCAGAAGACTTGAAAAGGCGAACTGAATGAGGCCGAACAGCGTAAAAACCTGCCTGGTAGAAGCTGCAAGGGAGAAAATTGTTAGAAAAAGGTTAAATTTTTAAAAGAAAATTTGACCAGTTCCAGCGATGTTGTGATAACATCGTGCTGAAAAGAAGTGAAGGTTAGTAGAGGTAATATGGAGGTCAGGGCTGGGCTAGTAGCTACGTTTTCAAGGTCGATTAGAAGTGCATTAGAATCAGGTCATGTGACCTAAATGGTGACTGAACAACAAGAACATTCCAAATCTACATAATAAAACAAATTATATTAAGGAATGTGTGTGTCCCTAAGTTACTGCATATAAGAGGTACGAGTTCTGGTGCCTACATTTTGACATTAATTTGGACCTTTTGTTCAAAGTGCATAGTTCTGGCTTTAGAAGAATGTAGTACTATTCTGCTATGCATAGATTGCATTTTTTAGTTGAAGGGTTGTATGGGCTGACTTTTGTGATGATGTTCCATTTGTGCCCCCTACAAATGAAAAACCGGCATTATTAATATCACACAAAACCACGATTTCAAGCATTTTCTGCCTTTTTTTCTATACTGTTATTCCTGAAATATAATCTTCAGTTATACTTCATGTTCTTATTTTGACATTAATGAAAGAAAATGCAAATTTTAGTCTCTGGCTTTTCACCATCTCTTTGAAAAACAGTCTTTGGAAATTTTAAATGGTTTTTCACTATTTTATTGCCAAGAACAAATTAATTAATAAAGCCCTGTGGCGTAGGTTTGTGGTCATTTCTACGGCCCTCAGAATTTAAAAGTATTCTGTAGATGCATTCAGAAGAAAGTACCCAACATGTTAAAGAGGGGAAAAAGTGATTTACCTGTATAATAATCTTTGAATTTGGTTTCATTTAATTTTAGATACAAAAGCTTGATTGTGTATTTGCTTTCTGTGACTGTTTTTTGGCCACTCTATACCCACTAGTTGTGCCAGAATTTCATTATTTTTTTCATTTGGCATTTAACACTGGAAATCTTAATGTTTATTTCAATTGATTTTAATTGTTTCTTCTTTTCTTTAAAATTGTTGAGCCCCCCACCCCCACCCCTTCCCCCTTCCTTCCCGCGCATGTGGATCAGAGGCAACGGTTCTCCGATAGGAAATCACTCCACTTCTGGTACACTCATGGGCAATTCCACAGTCTATCAGACACAATATCGGACTGCAAAAAGGGTGATGGAATTTATTATGTGTAATATGACTTAATTTACATCACCCTTTGTGCTAATTCTGATACCATTCTCATATTTTATCTATGATAAAGTATCAAGCCAAAGGGTTCTTTGTGTTTTGCTTTGCAATTCTTTAGCATGGTATTCAAATGTTTATCTAAATTCACCGTTATACTGTAAGCTGTATTTTCTGCTAAATTATCAAGAGTGTATGAACCACCAACACCCTCATATGGAACATCTACAGCCATGACTTCTCTTTTCCTTCTGGTTCCATTCTGTGCAGTGTATGATATGACAAAGTGGGTGATCATTCCATTGATGTACTCTGGTTCTGCAGCTTTCCAGGTTAAGGTGATGGAGGATGGGGTTGACCCTGTTGATTGTAGACTACCTGGCTGGGGTGCTGGAGGAGCTGTAGAAATAAGTCATATTAAAATACTAGAAACATATTCCTTGCTATTTTAGGAATTAAATAAAAAGAATATGAGCTACTGCATCTGCCCTTTCCTAAATTTCATCACAAATTTTACCAATTAATGTTCAAAGACTTTTCTGTTCAGATTGCAACTATTTAAATGTTTACTAATGCTTCATACTGATTCAAATCTTTGCTCAATTCAAATTCCAAATTATACCTACATTGACAGGGACAGGGGTGTCAAACGAGGTGGGGGAGTTGGATTTTATATTAATAAATTAGTACCATTTGTAATTAGAAATGATCTTTTGTTAAACCCTCTTTTATTTGAATCCATGTTTGTTGAGGTTAAACTCAATAATAAAACTCTTATCTTAAGGAGTCATTTATAAACCTCCTGATGTCTCAATATCTACTTTCAATGATGAATTATCTGGTATTTTGCAAAACATACAAAACGAAAAGAAGACTTGCTATCTTACCGGTGATTTCAATAATGATCTTTTGAAGCATGACCATTTGGCTCATATTTCACATTTTCTTGATTTAACATATTCTTATTCTTATTTACCATTGATATCAAAACCAACAAGGATTACATCCTCATCATTATCACTGATTTATAATATTTGTTCTAATGTTTCTACTCTTAATTCAAGATCTGGCATTCTATTATCTGACATCCACTTACCAATTTTTTGTTGTAGGGATTTTGCTTCTAATTCATCTGTTATTAACACAAATAAGCTTGTTTACCATAGGAGAGATAGTAGTTAAGCGCTACACAATGTCAAACTTGAACTTTCCTCTTTTGACTGGGGACCTCTATTTAATGAAACTGATGCAGATGTTGCATATCATTTATTTGTTGATAATGTTCATCACATTATATCTAAGCATTGTATTGTTAAAGAATTTAAGGTTAATTCTCAAAAGCTCCAATCTCCATTGATAACACAAGGTATTGTAAGATCTATTTCCAAAAAGAATAAGCTTTATAAGAAATATCTTTCTCATCCCTCTATTAAAAATAAGTGCAAGTACACACAGTATAACAAAAACAGCTTACTAACATTATCAGATTGGCTAAAAAGATACATTTTGAAAAATGTTTGAATGACAATAAAAACAACCTAAAGAAAACTTGGGATATCATTAATAAAATTCTTGGTCGTACTTCAGCCCAAACTCCTATTGATAAATTAAAGATAATGACAATTATATAACCGATAAACATGTAATGGCTGACAAATTTAATGGTTATTTTGTTAATATAGGTAACAATCTTGCTAGTACAATCCCCACATGTAATTCAAATTTTCATGATTTTCTTCCTGATGCCATCCCAACATCTTTGTTTCTATCACCAACTAACTGCTCTGAAATTGTTGACTTAATTATGAATATGAAAAAAGGTGCCTGTGGTATTGATAATATTTCTGTTAATTTTCTCCAAGATAACCGTTTCGCTTTAACAGTTCCTCTTATGTTTATCCTTAATTGATCAATTTCCACTGGTGTTGTACCACTTCGTTCCTAAGCTAAAGTAACTCCGATATTCAAAGGTGGTGATTGTTTATGTGTTTCTAACTATAGACCCATCTCAGTACTTTCATCTATATCTAAAATTCTAGAATGTATTATTTACAATCGTTCTACTAACTTCCTTGATAAGAATAAGACACTTAGCAACAGACTGACAGACAGTTTGGTTTTCGTAAAGGCCGTTCTACTGCTATGGCAGCTTTAGATGTCACTCAAAATGGTTTTAACAATAGGGAGTACTCATTAGGTGTATTTTTGGACTTATCGAAGGCTTTCGACACTGTCAATCATAACATTCTTTTTGCTACATTGTATCATCACGGTATTAGAGGAGTGGCCTACAATTGGTTTGTTAGTTACTTATCAAACAGACATCAGCTTGTATCCATTGATAACACTTGTTATTCATCTTATCGTAATTTAAATTGTGGTGTGCCCCAGGGGTCAATCCTTGGGACTTTGTTATTTTTGTTATATGTAAATGATATTACCTATTCTTCACATCTTTTACACTTTACACTTTTTGCTGATGATACTTGTATTTTGTATAAACATAACAATGTTGATAATGTCATTTCAGTCACCAACTCTGAATTAAAAAATTGTTGCCAATTGGTTTAGGTTAATAAGCTATCTTTAATTATCAGCAAAACTCATTTCATGGTTTTTCATCCCCATCATAAGAATATAAATAATATTGACATATCGATTGATAATTCTCAAATCAAACGTGTTGATACCATCAAATTTTTAGGTTTATACATGGACCCTTTATTAAAATGGTCTTCTCATATTTTAAGAGTTTCCGAGCACATACATTCCCTCTTTTACCAGATTATGTTTTCTTAATATTTTTGATATTCACAGACACCAATTCATTTTAAAATTTAATAATCAACAATTACCAGATATTTTCAAGGATTACTTTTCTTTTACTCATAATATACATTCCCACAACACCAGGTTCTACCATAATTTATTTTCTCTTCCCATGAATTCTGACCTTTTCAAACGCTCCATTGTATCTAATGGTATTAAGTTCTAAAATCAAATATGCGATTCTATAATAAACATAAAAACTGTAAACTTATTTTCTTATAAGTTAAAAAAGACACTTATATCTAAATATGACCAACCCTAGTTCACCTTCATGTATTTTCATCTCCACTTAGTTTATGATTATCTTTGACGTCTTATCTATCTTTGTGATTAATTATTAAATTTAGGTTACGGTGGGCTAATTGTAAAAGCTCTGGCTTCTAAGCCGTTCCACCATTTTCTCATAAATTGTTATGTGTTTTCATTATAAATATTGTAATATATGCATGAAAATGGAAAATAAATAAATCAAATCAAAATAGAAACAAATATTTTTAAACTACCTTTGAAGTTAACATTTGACCTCCGAAGTATGAATAGTACTAAGTTAAACGTATACAGTGCTGCAACAACACACAGTACCATCAGCCTGTGTGGATTTTAATTGCTTTTCGTTGGCAGATTTCAGTAAAATATGTGTTGCTTTTGTCATAGCTGTGGCTGAGCCCATGGAGTTGGATAATCATCTTTAAAACTATTGTTTTAAGTCTTTCTTGATAAAAGAAAAAATTGTTTACGTGTAAGAGGTTTAGTAGAAACTTCCAGTTCTTCTTTCAAAGCATCAGAGCCAGATCTTGAAGTGTCAGAGCCAGTTCTTGAAGCGGCCTATTTCATGAGAAGAACCAAACATGACTCCTAATCGGCTTTAATCTCTCTAATAATATATTTTCCACAAAGTATCACATATTACACATTCAAAAACACTTCTACTATAAATGGATTTAAACACTTTTGTTCATTACAGCAACATTCATCCTAACCACAACCAAACGGTTTTGTGGTTCCAATGCTTTTTTTCATATGCTGATTGATTTGCAAGATTTGTATTACCTGCCATGTCATTGCATATCAACACACTAGCTAACATCACAATTATACCAAATATGAAACAAAACAATACGATTGTTAAAATACTGTATAAGCAATTCAAGATTTTTACATTAAGCCCCGCCTACTAATTAATATGCATCATCTTGCCACCAAAAACAATACCGCACATCAGCAGACCATGGGCTATCTGTGTACCACATATGAACTGAATCACATGTATTGTTCTTGAGATACTGTGTTTACAAGCTCTTTTCAACAAAATCATGTTAAGCCCCACCAGTAGTATACAAAAGAGGGGTTCTGGGACACTTTTGCGGTGGTTTTTGTTTCCACTGGTACTTTTGCAATGGGTTTTTTTATTTTACTTGGTGGACTGGGGTTCTGATACACTTTTTATCCACTACTATTAAAAATCTAAGACAGAAAATATATATATATATATATATACATATATATATATATATATATATCCATATATATATATATACATACATATAGATATATATATATATATATATATATATATATAGATATATATTTATATATATATATATATATATAAATATATATATATATATATATATACATATGTATATATATATATATATATATATATATATATATATATATATATATGTATACATATATATATATATATATATATATATATATAAGTATTTTCTGTCATAAATTTTTAATAGTAGTGGATAAAAAGTGTATCAGAACCCCAGTCCACCAAGTGAAATAAAAGAATTATTGCAAAAGTGTCCCAGAACCAGTGGAAACAAAAACGACCGCAAGTGTCCCAGAACCCCCCTTTTGTATACTACTCCACCTACTACAGTAGTACTATGCATATGAAATCTAACAATTTTTACATCATAAACATGTACACATTATAATTATACCAAATATAAAAAACAGACATGCGATTAAAGCATGAACATTTCCAGACTTTTACATTGAGCCCTGCCTACTCATTAATATGCATGACATCACCATCAAAAACAATAGGGCACATCTAGGCTATTACTGTACCCCATATGACATGAATCCGGTGTATTGTTCTTGAGATATCAGGTTTATGAGCTGGGCATCACAAACACACACACACATACGCCATGACCGCATAGGTTCCTGATGCTATCGCATCAGAACCTAAAATGGCATCCCATTTTGGTTGTGCTTCTTGTTTTACATGTTTCATCGCAATACCCAAACACACACAAAAAGCAAATATACTGTCAGCACTCATACTGACAAGCAAACTATTAAGACAAATCAGCAGATTTTCACTTGAATAAATCAACTTTTCTTAATCTAAGATACTGAGCAAGGTATAATATCTACACATAATGCTTCACATGATGAAGATGCCAAAAAGTAACAGAGCTGTAATATAGACCTGTTTTGAATAGATTACATTGATAAAGCTTGCACCAGTATCAAGAAATTGAGGCTCTCAATACTTCCACAAATTTCATCAAATTGAAAATGATATTTCCTGTTCAGAAGAACAATATGTTTGTGTTAGTTTTAAAACAAGACTAAGAAATCCATCTAACATTTGGTAGAAGCAATGGATCACAACGAAAACGTTGAAATCCATATAACATTTGGTAGAAGCAATGGATCACAACAAAAACGTTGAAATCCATATAACATTTGGTAGAAGCAATGGATCACAATAAAAACGTTGAAATCCATACAACATTTGGTAGAAGCAATGGATCACAATGAAAACATTGAAATCCATATAACATTTGGTAGAAGCAATGGATCACAACAAAAATGTTGAAATCCATAAAACATTTGGTAGAAGCAATGGATCACAATGAAAACATTGAAATCCATATAACATTTGGTAGAAGCAAAGGATCACAACGAAAACATTGAAATCCATATAACATTTGGTAGAAGCAATGGATCACAACAAAAACGTTGAAATCCATATCACATTTGGTAGAAGCAATGGATCACAACAAAAACATTCAAATCCATATAACATTTGGTTGAAGCAATGGATCACAATGAAAACATTGAAATCCATATAATATTTGGTAAAAGCAAAGGATCACAATGAAAACGTTGAAATCTATAACATTTGGTAGAGGAAATGGATCACAACGAAAGTTTTGAAATCCAAATAACATTTAGTTGAAGCAATGGATCACAACAAAAACATTCAAATCCATATAACATTTGGTAGAAGCAATAGATCACAATGAAAACGTTAAAATCTATATAACATTTGGTAGAAGCAATGGATCACAATGAAAACATTGAAATCCATATAACATTTGGTAGAAGCAATGGATCACAACAAAAATGTTGAAATCCATATAACATTTGGTAGAAGCAATGGATCACAATGAAAACATTGAAATCCATATAACATTTGGTAGAAGCAAAGGATCACAACGAAAACATTGAAATCCATATAACATTTGGTAGAAGCAATGGATCACAACAAAAACGTTGAAATCCATATCACATTTGGTAGAAGCAATGGATCACAACAAAAACATTCAAATCCATATAACATTTGGTTGAAGCAATGGATCACAATGAAAACATTGAAATCCATATAATATTTGGTAAAAGCAAAGGATCACAATGAAAACGTTGAAATCTATAACATTTGGTAGAGGAAATGGATCAACGAAAGTTTTGAAATCCAAATAACATTTAGTTGAAGCAATGGATCACAACAAAAACATTCAAATCCATATAACATTTGGTAGAAGCAATAGATCACAATGAAAACGTTAAAATCTATATAACATTTGGTAGAAGCAATGGATCACAATGAAAACATTGAAATCCATATAACATTTGGTAGAAGCAATGGATCACAACAAAAATGTTGAAATCCATATAACATTTGGTAGAAGCAATGGATCACAATGAAAACATTGAAATCCATATAACATTTGGTAGAAGCAAAGGATCACAACAAAAACGTTGAAATCCATATAACATTTGGTAGAAGCAATGGATCACAACAAAAACGTTGAAATCCATAACATTTGGTAGAAGCAATGGATCACAACAAAAACATTCAAATCCATGTAACATTTGGTAGAAGCAATGGATCACAATGAAAACATTGAAATCCATATAACATTTGGTAGAAGCAAAGGATCTCAATGAAAACGTTGAAATCTATAACATTTGGTAGAAGCAATGGATCACAACGAAATTTTTGAAATCCACATAACATTTAGTAGAAGCAATGGATCACAATGAAAACATTCAAATCCATATAACATTTGGTAAAAGCAATAGATCACAATGAAAACATTCAAATCCATATAACATTTGGTAGAAGCAAAGGATCTCAATGAAAACGTTGAAATCCATATAACATTTGGTAGAAGCAATGGATCACAACGAAATTTTTGAAATCCACATAACATTTAGTAGAAGCAATGGATCACAACGAAAACATTCAAATCCATATAACATTTGGTAAAAGCAATAGATCACAATGAAAACATTCAAATCCATATAACATTTGGTAGAAGCAAAGGATCTCAATGAAAACGTTGAAATCCATATTAAATTTGGTAGAAGCAATGGATCACAACAAAAACGTTGAAATCCATATAACATTCAGTAGAAGCAATGGATCACAATGAAAACGTTAAAATCCACATAACACTTGGTAGAAGCAATGGATCACAACAAAAACGTTAAAATCCATATTAAATTTGGTAGAAGCAATGGATCACAACAAAAACGTTGAAATCCATATAACATTTGGTAGAAGCAATGGATCACAATGAAAACGTTGAAATCCATAACATTTGGTAGAAGCAATGGATCACAACGAAAACAGTCAAATCCATATAACATTTGGTAGAGGCAATGGATCACAATGACAACGTTGAAATCTATAACATTTGGTAGAAGCAATGGATCACAATGAAAATTTTGAAATCTAAATAACATTTGGTAGAAGCAATGGATCACAACGAAAACATTCAAATCCATATAACATTTGGTAGAAGCAATGGATCATGATGAAAAATTTGAAATCCATAAAGAATGGGGATGATGTACAAACAATTGACTGAAACTACTCGTTCCAAATGTACCTGAACTATAAAAGCTGTGTCAGGTAACAGTGGTTCTACTACAAACTGTCTACTCTGCTCGCTGTCCACAATGAATGTGTCAGACCCACCACTCCCATCACTTGAAAGTTTTTCTGTCCATGTGACTTCATAGATTAGCTGGTTGTTAGTAAAGCTAAATGAAGCTGGTGCTTTCACAAAGAGTACTACTGAATAAAAGGTTGCACTTCGAAAGGTCAGCACTGGGGTAGAAGGATCTGAAATAAACGAAAAACATGTCATGTGGAATTCATACTGCATGGAAACATACTGAACACACCTTTCATTTAACTCCTTGAAAGGAGTTCTTACTGTAACTGATAACAATCAGATGTGCAGTACACACTTGCAGTTCTGTAGAACTTTAGTACCATAGTGGACAATGTAAAGACTTGAAAGTTATGTCTGTGACAGCTCCATTACTATGGAACAACTGCAAACATTGGCCTCCTAATATGCCATGCCACATGTTTTACAGAAAGATTGTGAATAAACCCTTAAACCCAAGTACAACCCACTGGGTAAGTAAAATATAAAACAAGAAAGCAATCCATGGAGTTGCTGATCTTATCATAGCATACAGCATAGTGGGGGAAATAGCTAGCAAGAAAGCAATCCATGGAGTTGCTTATCTCATCACCTTAAGCATACAGCATAGTGGGGGAAATAACTAATAATAATAATAACTATGGAGGAAATGGTTAAAAGGGGCCACTAGCTCTGTGACCTTTGACCTTTTGACCCTAGAGTGTATGGGACACAACTTCATGTACCATGTGATACAAACATAGGATTGGTATAGGTCTTGCACTTTTGGAATTTAAAGTGGCACAAAAATTGTACAAATTAGTACAGGATTACCCCCTAAAATCAGTCCATGGAAAATAAATTCATGTACCAAGGTATCATGGTGCAACATAGGGTTGGTATAGGTCTTGTACTTTTTGAGTTTACAATGGTGCAAAATTTTGCATAATAAAGCACTTATTTGACCTCTGACCAACGAATTTTTGACCTTCAATTAAACACTAACCACCTATGCAAATTGTAAAGATACCAAGTAATTCCTTCAAAAGATTCAGCCATCCCAAAAAACTTGTTTCATTTGACCTGTGACCTTTTGACCCCAGAATCATGGAGACAAAAGTTACGGGCCAAGAGTACCCGTCCACCAATTTTGATTCATGTGTGTATTACAGTTTTTGAGTTATAAGCGACACAAAATTAACTGTTGCACATGCACACACACACCCATGCACACACAAACCCACGGACAGATGCAAAATTCACCAAATTTTGTCCCGTTTTAAAAACTTATCATCCCTAACCCCTAATATGAGGTCATCATATGAGACTTCTGGTGGGCCGCACCAGCCCCCCTAATATCAAGGGGAGTGGCCTTGTAGCATACTGTAGGAGGTACAGGCAGTTATTTGCCTGTACAGCAAAGTAACTACAATATCTCATCCACATATATATGTATATGTGGGTAATGAGATAACAACATTTTAGTCATGCACATGGAATCTATACACAAGGATTGCAATGAACATGATATGCAAATTAAAGCCTACAATTATGGCTAAAAACAGTTGGGGCAAAACGTTGCTTGTCTCCTTCATTGTTATATTTGGCTTTGCTAATGGTCTTTTCCAAAGCATGCTACAGCTCTAATTGTATAATATGTTTATATATAGGATATATATGAATACATATAGGATATGGCTAAAAACAGTTGGGACTGCTTGCTTCCTTCATTGTTATATTTGGCTTTGCTCATGGTCTCTTCCAAAGCATGCTACAGCTATAATTGTATGATATGTTTATATATAGGATATATATGAATATATATAGGATATGGCTAAAAACAGTTGGGACTGCTTGCCTCCTTCATTGTTATATTTGGCTTTGCTCATGGTCTCTTCCAAAGCATGCTACAGCTATAATTGTATAATATGTTTAGATATAGGATATATATGAATATATATAGGATATGGCTAAAAACAGTTGGGACTGCTTGCCTCCTTCATTGTTATATTTGGCTTTGCTCATGGTCTCTTCCAAAGCATGCTACAGCTATAATTGTATAATATGTTTATATATAGGATATATATGAATATATATAGGATATGGCTAAAAACAGTTGGGACTGCTTGCCTCCTTCATTGTTATATTTGGCTTTGCTCATGGTCTCTTCCAAAGCATGCTACAGCTCTAATTGTATAATATGTCTATATATAGGATATATATGAATATATATAGGATAAGGCTAAAAACAGTTGGGACTGCTTGCTTCCTTCATTGTTATATTTGGCTTTGCTCATGGTCTCTTCCAAAGCATGCCACAGCTCTAATTGTATAATATGTTTATATATAGGATATATATGAATATATATAGGATATGGCTAAAAACAGTTGGGACTGCTTGCCTCCTTCATTGTTATATTTGGCTTTGCTCATGGTCTCTTCCAAAGCATGTTACAGCTCTAATTGTATAATATGTTTATATATAGGATATGGCTAAAAACAGTTGGGACAGCTAGCTCCTTCATTGTTATATTTGGCTTTGCTCATGGTCTCTTCCAAAGCATGCTACAGCTATAATTGTATGATATGTTTATATATAGGATATATATGAATACATATGGGATATGGATAAAAACAGTTGGGACTGCTTGCCTCCTTAATTGTTATATTTGGCTTTGCTCATGGTCTCTTCCAAAGCATGCTACAGCTCTAATTGTATAATATGTTTATATATAGGATATATATGAATATATATAGGATATGGCTAAAAACAGTTGGGACTGCTTGCCTCCTTCATTGTTATATTTGGCTTTGCTCATGGTCTCTTCCAAAGCATGCTACAGCTCTAATTGTATGATATGTTTATATATAGGATATATAGGAATATATATAGGATATGGCTAAAAACAGTTGGGACTGCTTGCTTCCTTCATTGTTATATTTGGCTTTGCTCATGGTCTCTTCCAAAGCATGCCACAGCTCTAATTGTATAATATGTTTATATATAGGATATATATTAATATATATAGGATATGGCTAAAAACAGTAGGGACTGCTTGCCTCCTTCATTGTTATATTTGGCTTTGCTCATGGTCTCTTCCAAAGCATGCTACAGCTCTAATTGTATAATATGTTTATATATAGGATATATATGAATATATATAGGATATGGCTAAAAACAGTTGGGACTGCTAGCTCATTCATTGTTATATTTGGCTTTGCTCATGGTCTCTTCCAAAGCATGCTACAGCTCTAATTGTATAATATGTTTATATATAGGATATATATGAATATATATAGGATATGGCTAAAAACAGTTGGGACTGCTTGCATCCTTCATTGTTATAGTTGGCTTTGCTCATGATCTCTTCCAAAGCATGCCACAGCTCTAATTGTATAATATGTTTATATATAGGATATATATGAATATATATAGGATATGGCTAAAAACAGTTAGGACTGCTTGCATCCTTCATTGTTATATTTGGCTTTGCTCATGGTCTCTTCCAAAGCATGCTACAGCTCTAATTGTATAATATGTTTATATATAGGATATATATGAATATATATAGGATATGGCTAAAAACAGTTAGGACTGCTTGCATCCTTCATTGTTATATTTGGCTTTGCTCATGGTCTCTTCCAAAGCATGCTACAGCCCTAATTGTATAATATGTTTATATATAGGATATATATGAATATATATAGGATATGGCTAAAAACAGTTGGAATAGCTTGCTTCCTTCATTGTTATATTTGGCTTTGCTCATGGTCTCTTCCAAAGCATGCCACAGCTCTAATTGTATAATATGTTTATATATAGGATATATATGAATATATATAGGATATGGCTAAAAACAGTTGGGACTGCTTGCTTCCTTCATTGTTATAGTTGGCTTTGCTCATGGTCTCTTCCAAAGCATGCTACAGCTCTAATTGTATGATATGTTTATATATAGGATATATATGAATATATATAGGATATGGCTAAAAACAGTTGGAATAGCTTGCTTCCTTCATTGTTATATTTGGCTTTGCTCATGGTCTCTTCCAAAGCATGCTACAGCTCTAATTGTATGATATGTTTATATATAGGATATATATGAATACATATGGGATATGGCTAAAAACAGTTGGGATAGCTTGCATCCTTCATTGTTATATTTGGCTTTGCTCATGGTCTCTTCCAAAGCATGCTACAGCTCTAATTGTATAATATGTTTATATATAGGATATATATGAATATATATAGGATATGGCTAAAAACAGTTAGGACTGCTTGCATCCTTCATTGTTATATTTGGCTTTGCTCATGGTCTCTTCCAAAGCATGCTACAGCTCTAATTGTATGATATGTTTATATATAGGATATATATGAATATATATAGGATATGGCTAAAAACAGTTGGAATAGCTTGCTTCCTTCATTGTTATATTTGGCTTTGCTCATGGTCTCTTCCAAAGCATGCTACAGCTCTAATTGTATGATATGTTTATATATAGGATATATATGAATATATATAGGATATGGCTAAAAACAGTTGGAATAGCTTGCTTCCTTCATTGTTATATTTGGCTTTGCTCATGGTCTCTTCCAAAGCATGCTACAGCTCTAATTGTATGATATGTTTATATATAGGATATATATGAATACATATGGGATATGGCTAAAAACAGTTGGGATAGCTTGCATCCTTCATTGTTATATTTGGCTTTGCTCATGGTCTCTTCCAAAGCATGCTACAGCTCTAATTGTATAATATGTTTATATATAGGATATATATGAATATATATAGGATATGGCTAAAAACAGATAGGACTGCTTGCATCCTTCATTGTTATATTTGGCTTTGCTCGTGGTCTCTTCCAAAGCATGCTACAGCTCTAATTGTATGATATGTTTATATATAGGATATATATGAATATATATAGGATATGGCTAAAAACAGTTGGGCCTGCTCACCTCCTTCATTGTTATATTTGGCTTTGCTCATGGTCTCTTCCAAAGCATGCTACAGCTCTAATTGTATAATATGTTTATATATAGGATATATATGAATATATATAGGATATGGCTAAAAACAGTTGGGACTGCTTGCATCCTTCATTGTTATATTTGGCTTTGCTCATGGTCTCTTCCAAAGCATGCCACAGCTCTAATTGTATAATATGTTTATATATAGGATATATATGAATATATATAGGATATGGCTAAAAACAGTTTGTTTGTTTGATGAGGTCTTAACGGCACCACGACACTTAGGACTGCTTGCATCCTTCATTGTTATATTTGGCTTTGCTCATGGTCTCTTCCAAAGCATGCTACAGCTCTAATTGTATAATAGGTTTATATATAGGATATATATGAATATATATAGGATATGGCTAAAAACAGTTGGGACTGCTTGCATCCTTCATTGTTATATTTGGCTTTGCTCATGGTCTCTTCCAAAGCATGCCACAGCTCTAATTGTATAATATGTTTATATATAGAATATATATGAATATATATAGGATATGGCTAAAAACAGTTGGGACTGCTTGCATCCTTCATTGTTATATTTGGCTTTGCTCATGGTCTCTTCCAAAGCATGCCACAGCTCTAATTGTATAATATGTTTATATATAGGATATATAGGAATATATATAGGATATGGCTAAAAACAGTTGGGACTGCTTGCTTCCTTCATTGTTATAGTTAGCTTTGCTCATGGTCTTTTCCAAAGCATGCTACAGCTCTAATTGTATAATATGTTTCAATAGTAAAGAATTATTTAAACAGCAATTTTTGAGGTTATAATGTAATTCATATACTTATAAATTGATATATGTGTGCTAAAACAAATACTTATCAAAAAAATCCATTTCAAGAAATACTAGAACGGTAAATACCGTCATGGTTCACATGCCCATGCAAATTGACACCCATATCATATGATCCGGCCAATCATAAAAATGGCATCTCACACTTAAGTCCCGCATGGCATCCTATGTCCCACATGGCATCCCACCCCATGTCCCACATGGCATCCCACCCCATGTCCCACATGGCATCCCACCCCATGTCCCACATGGCATCCCACCCCATGTCCCACATGGCATCCCACTCCATGTCCCACATGGCATCCTACCCCATGTCCCACATGACATCCCATCCCATGTCCCACATGGCATTCCACCATATCTCCCACATGGCATCCCACCCCATGTCCCACATGACATCCCATGTCCCACATGGCATTCCATCATATGTCCCACAGGGCACCCCATCCTATGACCCACATAGCATCCCACCCCATGTCCCACATGGCATCCCACCCCATGTCCCACATGGCATCCTACCCCATGTCCCACACAACATCCCATCCCATGTCCCACATGACATTCCACCATATCTCCCACATGGCATCCCACCCCATGTCCCACATGGCATTCCACTATATCTCCCACATGGCATCCCACCCCATGTCCCACATGATATCCCATGTCCTACATGGCATTCCATCATATGTCCCACAGGGCATTCCACCATATTTCCCACATGGCATTCCACCACACAGTGTCTCACATGGCATATTCCACCATATGTCCCACATGGCATTCCACCATATGTCCCACATGGCATCCTATGCTATGACCCACATGGATCCCATCCTACATGTGTGTCCCACATTAATCCAACCATATGTACACATGACATCCCTCCCTATGTCCCACATGGCATCCCTCCCTGTGTCCTGCATCAGTGGCTTCCCACCTGATGTCCCACATGGCATCCCACCATATGTTCCACATGGTATCCCTCCCAATGTCCCAATGACATCCTACTTTATGTACCACATGGCATCACATCCCATGTTCCCATGGCCTCACACCCTATGTCCCACATAGCCTCTTACCCTATGTCACACATGGCATCCTACCTTATGTCACACATGGCATCCTACCTTATGTCACACATGGCATCACAACCTATGTCACACTCTGTGTTACTCGTGGCATCCCACCATGTCCCACATGGCATTCTACCCTGTTCCACATGGCATCCCACCCCATGTCCCATATGGCATCCCACCCCATGTCCCATATGACATCCCATAGGCTCCATAAGAAGTTTCATCCTAGTTATCAGTCGCTGATTGAGCATACTATGTATGAAAGTGTCAGTTCATATAATAACTTATATGCAAATGACTTGTTGAAATAGGGTGGGACGCCATGTCCCACATGACATCCCATGTCCCACATGACATTCCATCCCATGGCAATCCACCCTATGTCCTGCATGGCATTCCACCACATATCCTACGTGGCATTCCACCCTGTTCCACATGGCATCCCACCCCATGTCCCATATGGTATCCCACCCCATGTCCCACATGGCATCCCACATGTCATCCCACCCTATGTCTCACATGACGTCCCATCGGCTCCATAAGAAGTCTCATCCTAGCTATCACAGTCCCTGATTGAGCATACTATGTATTAAAGTGTCAGTTCATAAAATAATTTATATGCAAATGAGTTGTTGAATAAGAAAAAAAGGTGGAGTCAAATAATCATGCCTGATATAGCCCTTGGTGTATACAATATGGTAAATATTATATAATATGTCCCTCATGGCCCCCATCCATGTCCCACATGGCATCCCTCCCTATGTTTATATGCAATCACATCCTGTCACACTCCCTGACTAAGCATGCTAAATAAAAAAGTCTGGTCAGGTCATATACTGTAGTAACTTTATGCAAATGACCACAATAATAAAGGTGGAGTCTAAAAAATCATGCCTGATATAAGTGTTTGGTGCCCAAATATTTTGAAGAATTCTAAGGATTTCAAATCTCAAATGCTACAAGAGAGACTTGAGGATCTCTGAAGAATATTGGAAAATTATATCATACAGTTATCTTCTAAGAAAATACTTAATGTATTGTAGACTTTTTAAGGAACTAGTCTTTAATCCTACCTTAAGTACCTCTGAAAAACTTTAACATTTTATAAGGAAATTCTGAGGAATTCTCAAGAAACTTTATCATTTCTGAGGAAATCTCAGGACAAATTCGTGGATGGCCGGACAGCCGTAACCGCCATTACATAGCTTCGCATAAATGCTTCGCATAAATGCTTCGCATAAGTGCTTCGCATAAGTGCTTCGCATAAGTGCTTCGCATAAGTGCTTCGCATAAGTGCTTCGCATAAGTGCTTCGCATAAGTGCTTCGCATAAGTGCTTCGCATAAGTGCTTCGCATAAGTGCTTCGAATAAGTGCTTCGCATAAGTGCTTCGCATAAGTGCCTTACTCATACAGTATGTTACAGTTCCTTACTCATACAGTATGTTACAGTTCCTTACTCATACAGTATGTTACAGTTCCTTACTCATACAGTATGTTACAGTTCCTTACTCATACAGTATGTTACAGTTCCTTACTCATACAGTATGTTACAGTTGTAAACAAAGTTGAGTGACTAAACCTCCATACCATTCATGAAATTTGTTTGAAAAGAGGCAGCCTTCCATAATAATTGCATGGCCTCCTAATGAGGTCATAGGGTAACATTTCTTTGAAATGTTTTTGGATAGACTATGACATCACAATGACATCTCATTCTAAGAATTAGAAAAGATTTGTAAATGACAGGAAGTACCCATGTAATAGGTTTACCAAGGGTTTATAACGTCCCAACAGACCTCCATTGGAGTACTTACGAAGATGCCCACGGCTGTTTATAGCTGTGGAGCACTGCTTGACACCCACCAGGAATCTGATCCAGGACACAAGATGAGGGAGCTGAAGCTTGACCACACTGCCACGGAGATTCCTGATTAATATAACATACGTTTGAGTACCTATGATGGTCCCTATCTGCTTCATAAGGATAAGCAAACAAGGTGCACGCTTATGCACACAAGTCAGAAAAAACTTAACCTTAATCTTTGCAAAAACACATCAAATATCATATCATAAAAAAATTAATAAAATGCCCTTTTCATTTGAAAATAAAAAAATATCTCATTTGGTGTTTACTTATTTTTGTTTCACTTTTTCGCACTTGATTTACTGAAAGGTGCACTTACTAATAGTTATCATTATTTGACAAGAAGCAGCATTTCCTGATGGATCAGTTGCTGTATATGTTACGGTGTGTGTTCCAACACTCAGTGAGTCATTTGGCATGATGGATATGCTGCTCATAACAGTCACAATCCCGGAGTTGTCTGAACCTTCGGGCTCCACCCAGGTCACAAAAGCTTCATTTGCACCTGAGGGTGCATCTAAAAAGATGTCATCTGGGCAGGTTATCACAGGATTTTCATTGTCCACTGTAATGAGACAAAACATGTGTTAACCATCAAAACAAGAATACAACCACAGAGTTGCTGATCTCATCATTCCTTATCATTGACCCAGTAATTTCTATAATTTATGAAACATTTAAATGAAAGGCTCAGCAATGACCTATGACCTTTTACATGAATGTGGGTCATATTCTGCACATTCAACTTGACCACTGACCTCATAATAGTTCATATTTGACCTTTCCCATCACAACAAGGCAATATTCACAATCTGGCACCCATAATGCCTCATTTTAAAACTGAAGCAGAGAGGTGAAAATTAGGTTCATTGCCACTTGACATTCGACCAATTGGGTCAGTTTACAGAGCCCTCTTCACCGCACAAGATACCATTCCACTTTTTCCTAACCGGCCTAGTACTTTTTATGTTTACAATGGTGCAAATTTCTTCATTTTGAATAAGTATTTGGCCGTTGACCTATTAAAACACATCATTACAAGAGACTGATACTTAATTACCATTCAGGTCACATCCACAACTCAAACTTGCTTTCCATTAAAAACCTGCAGCAGAGGTCAAAATTAGGTTTATTGCCACTTGACCTTTGACCTATGGGGGTTCAAAATTCTGGTGGGCACAACTTTATCCCACAAGGTACCATGCCACCACTTTGGATCTTAACCCTTACTCTACCAGCACTATTTGAAAACGCGCTTGGGAGGCGGGATCAAAGATGGGGCACCCAAAACAGCAATAATATCGCCGCGAGGATTAAGCACAGCCTGATTACTGAAGGGTCCTCTGTCTTCCAAGCAGCAGAGTCGACTCGTTCGGCTTCAGTGGGCCGCCCACCGGGACCATGCTGCATGTATTTTTGAGTTGGCACACTTGTCATGGATTGATTAACTCTTACTTTACCAGCACTTTTTTAAAACACGCTTTGGAGACAGGGTCAAAGATGGGGCACCTAAAACAGCGGTAATAACACCGCGTGGTAGAGTAAGGGTTAATTAGCATTGCATATAAGAAATTTCGCATATTTAAAATGGCACAACTTTCTTAATATTGAACAAGTATTTGACTTCGGACCCTTGACTTGTTGACCCCTTTTTCAATTGTATTCATTTAAGGATTATACACTACACCTTCCAATACTTCTCACCTGTATGACAGGTCTTCATTGTACAAGATAGTGGGTTATTGTAAAACTTTGACCTCAGAGCTTTGAGCTTGAAAATCTGGGAGGTCGAAAGGGCCCTTCCAGCAATTTTGGTTCAAAATGGTGAGCAGATTTTGATTAATACTTGACACAAAAAAAATCTTCATGCACATGCAACTCCCCCCTCCCCTTCCACACACACACACCCTGACAGACACCTTTTACCCCATATCTGTTATGGCCATAGCTAAGTATAGGCCTAATGGTTTGTTTGTTTGTTTGATGAGAGTTTAACGGCACCACAGCAGCAACGGTCAAATTGTGCTTGAGAGGTTAGATCATTCCAAAGGTAGGAAGGAGAGTAAACAGGGGGAGATTGAGAAAAACACGAGAACTAAAAGCCAGAAATCTGGGATCGAGAGAGGAGGTGTATGGGTGAAAAAATAATGCAGAGAGAGAGGGGGTAGGGAAGGAGAACTAAATATGGTTGTAGAGAGAAGCATGATGAAGGAAGGAGATCATTTTGTCCGGAGGTTTTTTTTCGAAGAGCTCGGCTACCGAGTTGTGGGCAACGAGGGAAGCTCTGGGAAGGTTGTATGGTAAGAAAGCAAGGAGAATGTGATGGACTGTGAGGGTGCAATGGCAATTGTTGCAGAGGGGTGAGGGGGGGGGGAGCCAGTAAGGAGGTGGGAGTGAGTGAGGTGGGTGTGACCTATTCTAAGGCGGGTAATGTGGACGTTGTCGGCACGGGATAGGTTGTGAGTAGTGGGTTTGATAGGAATGGTGGGCTGGATGACGTGGAGTTTGTTATCAATTTGGGAGTCCCATGAGGTTTGCCAGCGGCCACGAATAAGGGAAGTGATAAGCAGTTTGATGTCAGTAAGGGTTTTGGGAAAAGGTGTAGGGGGAAGGGTGAGGGCAAGCTTAGCAGCTGCATCAGCCCTGTCATTGCCAGGTATGCCAACATGGCTGGGTATCCAGAAGAAAAGAATATGTTTCCTACGGAGGGAAGGGGGGGGGCGAAAGGAGTTTACGGAGGATGAAATGAGATGTGCACCCATTTAACATTGAGTAATGAAGTAAGGACAGCCTTGGAGTCAGAGAAGATGGCAAAGTGGCTGAGCGGAGAGTATGCAATAAAGTTGAGGGCGAGGAGGATGGCCTTGGCCTCGGCCGAGAAGATGGATGAGTAGTTGGGAAGCCTGCTACTGAGGATGATGTCTTGGATGACGGCAGCAGCAGCTGTCTTGTCGCCTTCCTTGGAGCCATCAGTATAGATGGAGGTATAGTTTGAGAGTTGGTCTTTGATTTGGTTGTGGAGGTTGATGAAGAAGATAGGGTGGGTTTGGATTTTGTGATGAGTGGAGAGGTCCAGGTGGATAGTAGGGAAGGGGGTGGCCCAGGGAGGAAAAGTGGGCCAAGAGAAAGTGCTGAGAGTGGTGGTATTAATGCCGTGATGGAGAAGGTCTGATTTGATGCGTAAGCTTACGGGAGGGGATAGGGTTTTAGTCCTATTAAAGAGGGTGGAGAAATTGAGGTATCTAATGAGGTTGTAAACAGGGTTCTGGGTGTTGGTGAGGGCTCTAAAAGCATAGAAGAGGCTAAGCTTTCTACACCTTAGCAGGAAGGGGGATATGTTGGCTTCAACATAAAGGCTGGTGATTGGGGAGGTCCTGTAGGCACCCAGACAAAGCCCGAGGGCTTCAATTTGGATGGTGTTGATGTGGTTGAGGTAAGAGTTGTGAGCGGCACAGTAGACAATATTGCTGAAGTTGAGCTTGGCACGAATGGTGAGCCTGAAGATTTTGAGGAGAGCATGACGGTTCGCACCCCAAATGGTGTTGGAGAGGAGGCGGAGAATGTTGAAGGAGCTGTTGCATTTCTGTTTCAGGTTGGTTATGTGTTGTTTGTAGGAGAGCTTGTGGTCTAGAGTTAAACCCAGGTACTTAGTGTGGTCAACTTTAGGGATTCGATTGCCATTGAGCACGGGGTTCGCGTTGGGATGGAGGTTGTTGAAATGACAGAAGTGCATGCAGACTGTCTTGTCTTTGAAGAATTTAAAACCGTTATTGTTGCACCAGTCTTGCAGCTGGTTGAGGCTAAGTTGGACCTATTTTCGACGGGAGAAAAGTTAGGGAAGGAGTAGTTATCGCTATAACACATTCCACTGGTTTCAGGAATATCGAAGTAAGTTGTCTGACTTTACATCCTGAATTTCAACGTTCTGCTCCTCGGCTACTAATGACTATTCCTGCTGACTTCGTGTATTTTAACTACAGTTTTCAAGACTTTACATCACTTTCTTCAAGTTACAGTTTATTGTTGAAATGCTGTGGATGTGTTGGGGTCACTCTCTTGTTCCAATTGCATTGATGATGTACAGTTTCAGCCTCTTCAGCTTGTTGACATTCTTCACGGAGGGGGATAGGTCATTCACACAAGAGTATGAGCGGATAGGTGGAGAATTTTGTCCTGAAAGGACAAAATGCCCATACCAGGGTCAGACGTAAGAACTAGCCGAGACTTGTTGCAAAAATTGAACATGCCTCTACTAGTGTCACGCCTTAACTCCTCAATGATTTTCTGTCCTTGATGATGTGTTCGCATCAGTGTTGAGGAGAAAACAGTGGGATCCTGGCTATTTCTTATTGAATGTTCCCTATTGTTGTTTTCTCTTGATGTGTTAAATCTTGAGTGTCTTTGACTGCATTTTCATGGGATACCAATGGAATCCCAATGGGATCCCCCTGCTGCCACCAATTTAACGAACCGAGGTGGCCTAGGCTTAGAAACAACACACCAAGAGAGAAATTTAAGACTCAAGATCTCTTGACATTTATTGAGAACTCCAACAATAACTCCAACAGTGCAGTGCATACAATCTTACTCTCCCATGCTTTCTTCCACAACTATGAAAGAGTAATTCTGTTATTGTTTATTCTATCAGACTCATCGCTGTAGTCAGACCTAAAACTGATCTGATAAGAACTGGCTGATTTCTCTTGGTGGTGGGTTGTGCAAACTGGCAGCTATAACGGCGCCGCACAGGGGAATACAAATCATTGGTTTGTTGATGTTTAACGGCACCGCGCAGGGGAATACAAATCATTGGTTTGTTGATGTTTAACGGCGCCGCGCAGGGGAATACAAATCATTGGTTTGTTGATGTTTAACGGCACCGCACAGGGGAATACAAATCATTGGTTTGTTGATGTTTAACGGCACCGCGCAGGGGAATACAAATCATTGGTTTGTTGATGTTTAACGGCGCCGCGCAGGGGAATACAAATCATTGGTTTGTTGATGTTTAACGGCACCGCACAGGGGAATACAAATCATTGGTTTGTTGATGTTTAACGGCGCCGCACAGGGGAATTCAAATCATTGGTTTGTTGATGTTTAACGGCACCGCGCAGGGGAATACAAATCAATGGTTTGTTGATGTTTAACGGCACCACGCAGGAGAATACAAATCATTGGTTTGTTGATGTTTAACGGCACCGCGCAGGGGAATACAAATCAAAGTAATAATACAAATCCCCACCAGCACATACAGAAAATGTTAAATAAATACATTAATAGCACTTTAACACACCCTTTCCTTCACAAATTGCTTACCAACAAATTAATCATTTTCAGACATACCTTTATGCACAATGTTCTCTACTCAGATTTTCTGAACTTCTTCAAAGTATAAACAATCTGTTTATACTTCATTGTCCTGTAACTAAAGACCAAGCAGACTTGCCCTGAGCCAACTAGCTATGGATGACTGATCTTGAAAGGCTAACATATTACTGTCTAAAGATAATCACATCTGAACCACATTACTTCTGATTTCTGATGATTTAAGAAATGACAGCTAAGTTATTGGGATGTCAATTGGATTGGTATTTGGTTAGCACAATCTCACAGCTATTTTCCCCACATATTGATATCAATTTCTCCAAACAAATTACAATGCATATATTTTATAGGAACAGTGTTAATCTCAACATGCAATTTCTATGACAATTTAGTTATCTTATCATCCTACACACTATTAATCAGTATTAATCATTTTCAGCAAAATCACATTAAGCCCTTCATATTATGCATATTAATGAAATTAATCACATTAAGCCCTTCATATATGCATATTAATAAAATTAATCACATTAAGCCCTTTATATTATGCATATTAATGAAATTAATCACATTATGCCCTTCATATTATATAATAATGAAATTAATCACATTAAGCCCTTCATATGTGCATATTAATGAAATTAATCACATTAAGCCCTTCATATTATGCACATTAATGAAATTAATCACATTAAGCCCTTCATATATGCATATTAATAAAATTAATCACATTAAGCCCTTCATAAATGCATATTAATGAAATTAATCACATTAAGCCCTTCATATTATGCATATTAATGAAATTAATCACATTAAGCCCTTCATATTATGCATATTAATGATATTAATCACATTCAGCCCTTTATATTATGCATACTAATTAAATTACACATTTCTACCCCATGAACATGTAGCGCATCCCAATCAATATCAAACAAAATATACATGTGGTTGTTAAAATAGGAGTATTTCAAATTTGTACATTAAACCCCGCCTACCCATTGATATGCACGATACAACCACCAAAATTAATAGGATCATCTATAAATCACAACACACCTGTATACCAAATACTACAAAATTGCAGTGCACTGTTCTTGTGATATTGTGTTAACAAGCTCTTTTCAGCAAAATAACATTAAGCCCCGCCTACAGTGCATATTAATTTGATTTGGAAGTTTTTACCCCATGATCATGTACACACACAAACTAACAGCATAACTACAATAAATATGAAACAAACAGACATGCGGTTCTGAAAATATGACTATTCTGGCTACGTCACTGGCTGTAATACAAATCCTAAAACATTTGGGAGTAAATAAAGTTATTGCTAAGAATTATAGAAACAAAGTTCAAATGATACTGACCTTGACAATTTGCTCCAATCCAGCCACTTTCACATCCTCCACTACAAACACCAGTATACCTGTTGCATGTTCCTCGGCAATTACACTGCTGCTTACAACCAGCACCATATGAACCTGCAGTGCATGCTGGGTAATTCATTTGGTGGGAAAACAAATAAGAAAGAAGAAAAACAGTAAAAACCATGCAATTTCAAAGCCATGAGAAGTAAAAAACATTATTGCGTACAATCTTGATCCATTTGTCAGTTTAAATCTTAATACAGCGTCATTACAGACAGGGCACTCATTGTATCAATTTTCATACACATGTTTCACTTGATAATCTTGGAAGGGAACTGTGCACAGACACCATGGTTGAATGAGACACATCATAGAGTTTCAGCAACATAATGTGCAAACATCTTGGTCACTGAATGAGACTGACTGTAGAAAAAACAATCTAACAAAATAGATGAAATCAGAACTTGAATTTTTCTCAGTGTGTTTTCATAAAATACCCAGTTACTCATGTCCTTCATACAAATAGGTTTATGTATACTCTGCTCCTTTTAAGGAATATTCCTGTGAATTTCCATTTGCATATATTTGATAGAAGACTATTAAGAAAGAATATGATGTAAAGATCATATTGGTATCTTTTTCCGTTTAGGAGTTAATGCATCCAATCCTACATCCCACCCTACAGAAAATCAAACTCCAGATGCCATTGTACCACATGACCCATCACACCACACGCAATCAGGATGGCATATCCCACCACATGCCATGCCACCCTGTCTCACATACCATCCCACTGCACCCACCCTGCTCCACATACCATCCTACCCTGTCCCATCCCACCTGTCATCCAGATGATGCCCCACCACATGGCATCCTGTTACAAATGCAATGCCACCCTGCCACACCACCCTGTCCCACATGCCAACCCTCCGTTTCAATGGCATCCCATGCCATCCTACCTTGTTCCACATGCCATGCCAACCTATCACACATGCCACCCTGTCCCACATGCTATTCCATCCCGTCTCACATTATATCCCATGCTGTTCCCATGCATCCCACCACCCTCATCACAATTCGTACATTGTCTAATCAGTATGCCATCTTCCACCCAACAATCTATCTTCTATCCCCTCACCTCTATCAACCTAACATGCCTCATTCACCCACCACATCCATTTACCTACCATGCCTCATTCACCTTTCATTTCCAATTCACCTACACCCCAATTCAGCTACCACCCTCATTCAAATACCAGCCCCAATTCACCTACCATCCTCCATTCACATATCATCCGCCATTCACCTACCACCCCCATACACCTACGAACCCCAATTCACCTACCATCCTGTATTCACCTACCATCCTCCATTCACCTACCATCCTCCATTCACATACCATCCTCCATTCACTTACCATCCCCCTTCACCTACCACCCTCATTCACCTACCATTCCCAATTCATCTACTTTCCACCATGGCCCCATTCCCCTACCATGGCCCATTCCCCTACCATGGCCCATTCCCCTACCATGGCCCATTCCCCTACCATGGCCCATTCCCCTACCATGGCCCCATTCCCCTACCATAGCCCCCATTCTCCTACCATAGCCCCCATTCCCCTACCACCCCCTTTTCTTACCTTCCCACATTCCCTACCATCCCAGTCTCTACCATCCCCTATTCCCCTACTATCCTGTATTCACCTACTATCCCCATTCACATAGCATTCCCCATTCACATAGCATTCCCCATTCACATAGCATTCCCAATTCACATACCATTCCCCATTCACATAACATCCCCCATTCACATACCATTCCCCATTCACATAGCATTCCCCATTCACATACCATCCCCCATTCACCTACTATCCTCCATTCACCTATCATCCTCCATTCACATATCATCTTCCATTCACATACCATCCCCCATTAACTTATCCTGCATTCCTCTACCATTCCCCATTCACTTGCCATCCTTTATTCACCTACCATCCTCCTTCACCTACCACCTCTACCCAACCCTTTTGTCACCCACTCATTTACCAAATATTCTCTTAAAAAAATCATTCCAACCTTCACTAACTCCACTGAACAACTGTTCCCTCCTCATTTCAAATCTGAAACTTCACATAAAACAGGCACAATTTGACCCTTTTTCTTCACCCCTTGTACCCCACTTGTTGAAATGTTGGAAGTGAATGAATGTTAATACTTGCAGGCCAAAGTCATGTCCCAATATTGAAACAGGGCAGAAGGAGGAAGGAGGGGGGGGGGGGGAAGGGGGGGGGAGGGGGAGACTTTGTCCATGATTGTCTGAGAAATTGTGATAATAATGTGTCAATTAAGGCTGAAAGAAAATACAGTTATGCAGTAATAAAATTCTTTTAATTTGTTGGCATAAATGTCTTTTTAGTTTTTAAATTTAGAAGTAAATTACAAGAATTGGGAAGGTGTGGAGATCCTATTATTTGGGAAGGTGTGGAGATCCTATTATTTGGGAAGGTGTGAAGATCCTATTATTTGGGAAGGTGTGAAGATCCTATTATTTGGGAAGGTTTGGAGATCCTATTATTTGGGAAGGTGTGGAAATCTTATTATTCGGGAAGGTGTGAAGATGCTACTATTTGGAAAGGTGTGAAGATCCTATTATTTGGGAAGGTGTGGAAATCCTATTATTTGGGAAGGTGTGAAGATGCTATTATTTGAAAATGTGTGGAGATCCTATTATTTGGGAAGGTGTGGAGATCCTATTATTTGGGAAGGTGTGGAGATACTATTATTTGGGAAGGTTATCCTATTATTTGGGAAGGTGTGGAGCTCCTATTATTTGGGAAGGTGTGGAGATCCTATTATTTGGGAAGGTGTGGAGATCCTATTATTTGGAAAGGTGTGGAGATCCTATTATTTGGGAAGGTGTGAAGATCCTATTATTTGGGAAAGTGTGGAGATCCTATTAATTGGGAAGGTGTGGAGATCCTACTATTTGGGAAGGTGTGGAGATCCTATTATTTGGGAAGGTGTGGAGATCCCATTATCTGGGAAGGTGTGGAGATCCTATTATTTGGGAAGGTGTGGAGATCCTATTATTTGGGAAAGTGTGGAGATCCTATTAATTGGGAAGCTGTGGAGATCCTACAATTTGGAAAGGTGTGCAGATCCTATAAATTGGGAAGCTGTGGAGATCCTACAATTTGGGAAGGTGTGGAGATCCTATTATTTGGGAAGGTGTGGAGATCCTATTATTTGGGAAGGTGTGGAGATCCTATTATTTGGGAAGGTGTGGAGATCCTATTATTTGGGAAGGTGTGGAGATCCTATTATTTGGGAAGGTGTGGAGATCCTATTATTTGGGAAGGTGTGGAAATCCTATTATTTGGGAAGGTGTGGAGATCCTCTTATTCATTTGAAAGGAAAGGGCAAGATTTAAGAAATGTTAGAGAAGAAGAATCTTAGTGAAGGATCTTATTCTTAGTACTAGAATAATTATTGTCATGGGGGAGAGTGGGGAGGGGGAGGGGCTACATCTCTGTATTGTAAGAAGGCAGATATTTAGTCGAGAATTATTTTGCCGTGTTTGATGTATTTATTTCCGGGAGCGCAGGTGGTATGGGGGGGGGGGAGATGTATGGAGGGGGGAGGTGATGTAGGAGGTTACATTGGTTTTACACGTAAATATGTTGTGTTTTTTCCCTGATTTTTTCTTGCTTGAAATGATCGCAAAGCCCGTAAATTACAACATGAATTACAATACTGATGTGTTATTATTACTCAACAGTAAAGGACACATTGTGATAGATGTATTCTTTTTTGAGTTGCTGGAATATTTGTGCTATCCCTTTTAGACAGGTGTGTTTGTGCAGATGGTGAAGCCCACGGTAAGCCGGCGCTTCACTGTTGTTTGATTGTACAACTTTATTTCAACAATTTCTATTACTTACAGAATACAAATATATACATATAAGGCTTTATATGGTTGAGGGGATCCTTGAAAAGCTCAAAAGAACTTGTATGAGAGGCAACCCCTTTATAAAATACACAGAAACATATTACAAGCATGAAAAAGAAAATGTTACAAAAAGAAATAATGTTTTTACAAAACTTACAGGATTCTATTACAAAGAAGGTGTTTTACTTAACGTTTGAATGAGGATAAGTTATAATAGAGTTAAATTAAGTGGGAAGGGAATTCCAATAGCAGAATATTTTACATAATGTTGACTACTTGTTAGATAGAAACGGGTAATGGAAAGTAATTTAGCATGGTGGGTATTGTAATCATGAAAAGAACTATTTGACAGGAAAAAAATTGGAGAAGTTACATGGTAGATTATCATGAAAGTATTGAATACAAAGATAAGGGTGTAGTACTTGACTACTTGAAAGATGGTAAATACATTACTGTCACGGAAGGGAGGGTAGGGAATACCATATATTGCATGCAGCACTTTCTTTTGTAAAATGTGAAGCTTATTAATATGAGTAGAGTAAGTATAACCCCAAACAATACAACAATATGATAACAAAGGTAAAATAAGAATATTACAGAATTAGCAATGCTTTAAAGCGAACGATGTTCTTTAGGTGATGAATTATACCAATGGCTTTAAAACTTTATTACAGATATTCTGAATATGTGGAATCAAAGTACGATTAGTATCATCTAGGGTAACACCAAGAAATTTTGTAGAATGAGAGAGGAGAACGCACGTGTTATCAATAATAATGTCAAGGTCGGAAGATATTTCTTTAGGATAAAAAATAATGGTGGTAGATTTTTTAGCATTTAGGTGATGTTTATTGGACCTAAACCAAGAGGTAATTTTGGGGATTTCAGTATTAATATCGTTGACTAAAGTATTTATGTCGTGGCCTTTATGAAATAGACTGGTATCGTCTGCATACAAAACTAGAACAATAAGTACCGTCATGGTTCACATGCCAATGCAACTTGACACCCATATCATATGACCCGGCCAATTATAAAAATGGCATCTCACACAAGTCCCACATGGCATCCCATGTTCCACATGGCATCCCACCCCATGTTCCACATGACATGATATCCCATCCCATCCCTTGTTTAACACAGCATTCCACCATATCTCCCACATGGCATCCCATCCCATGTCCTACATGACATCCCATCCCTTGTCCCATGTGGCATTCCACCAAATATCCCACATGGCATCCCATCCTGACCCACATGGCATCCCACCCTATGCCCACATGGATCCCATCCCATGTGCCAAATGACATCCCACCAATGTCCCACATGGCATCCCATCCCATGCCTTGTCCCACATGGCATTCCACCATATCTCCCACATGGCGTTCCACCATACAGTATGCCTCACCTGGCATTCCACCATATGTCCTACATGGTATGTCACCATATGACCCACATGGCATCCCACCCTCTGTCCCAAATGGATCCCATCCTACATGTATGTCCAACATTAATCCAACCATATGTACCACATGATATCCCTCCCTATGTCCCACATGAAATCCCTCCATGTCCCACATGAAATCCCTCCCTGTGTCACACATGGCATCTCTCCCTGTCTCCCATGGCATCCCACCATATGTTTCACATCAATGGCTTCCCACCCGATGTCCCACATGCCATCCTTCCTTATGTCCCACATTGGATCCCACCATATGTTCCACATGGTATCCCTCCCAATGTCCCAATGACATCCTACTTTATGTCACACATGGCATCACATCTATGTCCCCATAGCCTCCTACCATATGTCCCACATAACCTCCTACCTTATGTCACGCATGGCATCCCAACCTATGTCACACTCTTGTGTTACTCGTGGCATCCCACCCCATTTCGCACATGGTATCCCACCCCATGTCCCACATGACATCCCATCTCATGGCATTCCACCCTATGTTCCGCATGGCATTCCACCCTATGTTCCGCATGGCATTCCACCCTATGTTCCGCATGCCAATCCACCATATATCATACATGGCATTCCACCCCATTCCACATGGCATCCCCCTCCATGTCCCACATGGCATCCCACCCCATGTCCCACAGGCTCCATAAGAAGTCTCATCCTAGCTATCAGTCCCTGATTGAGCATACAATGTATGAAAGTGTCACTTCATGTAATTCATAGTTCATATATAACTTATATGCAAATGACTCGTTGAATAAGAAAAAAGGCGGAGTCAAATAATTATGCCTGATATAGCCAGTGGTGTATACCACATGGTATATATTATATCATATGTCCCACATGGCCCCATCCATGTCCCATATGGCCCCCATCCATGTCCCAGATGGCCCCCATATCCCACATGGCATCCCTTCCTATGTCCATATGCAGTCATGTCTAGGCTTGGGCGATATTAAACATTATGCAATATCGATATATCGCCTGGAAAATATCGATAATATCGAAATATCGATATGCAAATTATGGGACGTCATACGTAAGTCGTATGTACTGTTCTGGGCAAGGTAATCTCGCCTCGGCTCAAAAAAAGTTAAGTAAAACTTTTTGTACAAATTAACAGAAATCACTGCAAAATATATACATATCATCTTCAAATAAACACCCATTGTGTTTTAAAATGTTCTTTACATGGTTTCTATCTCAAAAGATCAATCACAGAAACATTGAAAAAGTTTAGACCTCAGCATATTCTTAAAAAAAAAAAAGGTTGTGGAACTGGTATTAGGCCTACACTGTATGCCCTACAAAAATCGGCTCCAATTCTTCTTAAAATTGTATAACTCACTTACTTCTTATGAAAGTTGTACTGAAAAGGCATTATTTTGGTAGCATTATATGGACTTCTAGACATTCAGAAGTCCATATATGATGCATATTATCCAATTTCAAGTCTGCTTCAATCATCGCACGAGTGTTGTCACTCAGAAGAAACAGTGATAGCCTAGATGGTATGTGTGTACATAGTGAAGTACTGTACAGTGATACTAAGTGTATGTAGTTACTGCACTGTACATTATCTGATCGATCTGGCAAGACCAGTCTGTCACTTTTACTTTAGACTTTCTGAACGAACAAAATAGTGAGAAAAACCTCATAGTTTTGTCAGTAATTTGTCAATTAATGATTGTTTGATATAAAAATTCAGATTCAGTATTCCTTTTGAGGAAATTTAACACGATGTTTGAGGATTCAACATCTTATGATTTTTGTTGTCTGAACATCGTCAGCCATCAAAGTACAAAATTGAAGTATTGCGCAATGCCTCTGTACTCCGCGAGTCAAGTGGTTTTTTGTTCATGAAAGGATTTTTGGGTAATTGTTATCACAATATTGATGTTTTAATAAGTTTTATTATAACTGAGTGCCTGAAACTTTGATATAAATGAAATTCATTAACTTTTTGTGGCTGTTTAATAAAAAAATACTTGGATGTTTGATAGTCATTGTTTAGCTTTTAATAGTTCATGTATTGTGTATTATTGAAAAAACATAATATCGATATATCGATATAACCCTTGAACTCAATATCGGCCATATCGATATAGGTCAATATCGAAATATCGATATATCGCCCAAGCCTAGTCATGTCCTGTCACACTCCCAGATTGAGCATACTAAATAAAAAAGTCTGGTTAGATCATATACTGTAGCAACTTTATGCAAATGACCACAATAATAAAGGCAGAGTTTAATAATCATGCCTGATACAACCGTTGGTGCCCAAATATTTGGAAGAATTTGAAAGATTTTAAATCTCCAGTGCTACGAGAGAGATGCTTGAAGATCTCTGAAGAATATTGGAAAATTATATCATTTTACAGTTATCTTCTAAGGAAATATAAAATGTTTTGTAGGCTTTTTAAGGAAACTAGTCTTCAATCTGTCTTAAGTGTCTCTGAAAAACTTTAACATTTTGTAAGGAAATTCTGACCTTCATAAGGATATCTGAAGAAACTTTAACTTTTTCTGAGGAACTTTGAAAAAACATTAACATTTTTTGATGAATTATCAAAAAATAACATTTCTGAGGAAATCTCAGGAAAAACTGTGGACGGCTGGCAGGACGAAATCGCCATTATATAGGTTCGCATTATGCTTCGCATGCTCACCTATAAAATCGAATTTGGAAGCAACATTTAGGAGATCGTTTATATAAATTAAGAACAATAGGGGTCCAAGAAGAGAACCCTGAGGAACACCACAGTCATGGTGAATAGTCTGCTTAGAAGAATGAACACAGAATAAAGAAATATATTGAAATCTGTTATATAACTACTAAACCAAGATAATGCAGTCCCCCAGATACCATAATCATCAAGCTTGTTTAGAAGAATTGAATGATCAAGCATATCAAAAGCCTTGGAAAGATCTAAAAAGTTTCCAGCAGCTAAAAGCTTTCAGTATTTTCAAAGGAATTAACACCATAATCTACTAGACTTAGAATAGCCTGAGATGTGTTCCTTTCAGGCATAAAACCAAACTGATAATCATATAATAGAGAATGTTTCATTAAAAAGGAATATAAATGATTAAAAAATGTTTTTTTTTAAATCTTTGAAAAACAAGGTAAGATGGATATAGGGCTATAATTACTAACGCTATCACGAGTACCACTCTTTAAATACTAGAACTGCACGAGCTATCTTCAACTCAGAGGGGACAATCCCCTGAATAAATGAATAATTGATAATATGCATAAGAGGCATACATATAGCAAAACCAGATAATGTAACAATTTTAGGACTAATATCGTCATAAACACAGCTTGAATGTTTTAATTTTGAAATACAATTTAAAACCTCCACTTCGTCTAGCGTTAGCTTGAGCCATATAATCAATCGGGTTTTGGTCCAATCAGGGTTGGGTCCAAAATTTATAGAATAATCATTAAAAACATTAGAAATGTCACGTGGGCTAAAAAGACAATTGTTATCAAATTTCAACGAAGTAACAGACGAAGTGGAAGTTTTGTTATTGATAAGAGAATTTATAGTCCCATGTTCTTTTGTGATTAGACATTGAAAATGCATCAAAATAAAACTTATACCTAAATCTTATGTAATTCTCACGTTTTTCTTGACTTGGTCTATAGATGTACTTTTGATAAAGTTTGTCTTTAGTGCGACATGAATTCACGATACCAGGAGTACATCAATCTTTTCTTGGTGAGCGGTTATTGGCCTTTGCTAATGGAAAACAGTTTTTGTAATGTTTGGAATAAATAGAAATGAAACCTATGGTACAAATTGTCAGGATCGAAACTGTCAAAAACATCATTCCAAGATTGCAAAGAAAGAATAATCATAAATTTATCTAAATTTGCTAGGGACATGTATTTCATTTTAATCTTTTCGTTTGATCATATGGAGTAAATTTATGGGAAGTTAGACAAAAGACTGGGAAATGGTCAGAAATATCATGCAATAAAAAACCGCTCAAAGAAATCATATCAGTAGCATTCTTAAAAATATTGTCGAGAAATGATGATTGTGAATGTGTTGAAGTTCTGGTAAGACGGTCAATTAAAGGTCTAAAGAAAGAAGCTGCAGCAGTATTAACAAACTGTGCAACACATTGCTACGTGACTCAAGTAAGTTTATATTAAAGAAGATAACATGGTTTGCCTTCATTGCGTATATTGGCTATAACATTTTCAAAATTATCCATAAATTCAGTAAAATTACTCTCATGAGGAGGACAATAAATAATACCAATCAAGGTACTATTGATTTATCCCGGTTTTTTTCAATTTCAATGAATAGTGACTTGTAACAATCCTCTTTAAAAGCAGTAAGATTATCCCTGATTTGATAAGCATAAGCATTATTTACATACAAGCCAATGCCTCCACCACACATATTTGAACGTGATCTGAATAAGAATGAATAGCCAGAGATTTGAATGAGATTAGTACGGGTATCGTCTTTTTTCAGATACACTAAAACAAGTAAAATTGCTCTGGAGCGGGTTTACCAAAGTATACAAATTGTCAAAATTTTTACCTAAACTCCTTGAATTAACGTGGAGTAGTGAAAATAATTCATTACCGGATTTAGAGTTAACTTCATTGATATCATAATAGCTACAAAAGTTTGGGTGGTTAAAGAATTGTAAAAATGAAAATCTGGATCAATATTTTCAAGGGTAGGATTATCCTCATTAACTAGATAACCATCATCAGGTTCACTAAGAACCTGATTGTTTGGTACTTGTCAGTTGGGCATAAACAAAAATAACAAAAAACTAGACATCAATGATGTTATACCTCAACCCCGCATAACAATGCAAGAAGAATTGATTGCCTTTTTATTGATTTTATTTTTGTCATATCTGATATTTTTATGATGTTTTTCAAGTTTTATTTGAAGTCTATTCCATTTTTAGGCAATTATTTATCATGTTAAAAATCCAAGAGTTTTAACTTTCCTGTATGAGTTGTATTCAGTTTGTTTGTTTGGGTTTAATGGCACCTTTACAGTCAGGTCATATGTGCCAGACAAATGACTGCCAGATTGGTTCTTAGTGATGATTGTTTTGTGGTGGGTGCAATGAGGTTCACTTCATAGCGATGTCTGAAAAATTTTGCTTCTAACAAAAGCTATGTGACATTCAATGCATGGTGCCATCATGTCTCACTCAATTACTGACATTGGCGAGGTCAAAGGTTAATTCCACCACAATGTTAGAAAATACATTTTGTAAACATAACAAAGTTTCTAACTTGTACACAATAATCTTCATAAATGTTAAGGTAAATTTCAGTTGGCTGGTACTAATCAGCCAAACGAGCAGCTACGGTTGTGACGATTAGCACAGACATACAGCTGTCACCATTATGATCGATTAACCATTTAACCATAAGTGATGACGTAATTATCCAGTGACGTAATATTTTATATTGTTTATGTGCGTAATCACTCACATCATGCATGTATTGGTCATTCCCTCATGCAAACTTGCAAAGCCTACTGCCGTTTTGAAGATGGATTGCGTTTCCATGTTGGGGTAAATACTTAGTTATTATACACATCCCTCAGTACAGGTTGACATTGGGATTGCCTACAAGGGTTGCTATAAATTGCGTACAATTCCTGTTTTTTTTAAACTCACACAATGTAGAAATATGATGATGAAAAATAACTTACTTTTTGAATATTCTTTTACCAATTAGTCTAAATAATGCACTTTTCCAAAAACCTTTTCCTAAATCTGTACCTATTTAGCACCACGACGGGATAAAGTTCTCCGATTCAATGTTTTGACCGCCATCTTTCGTAGTCACTGCATGTTTGTGATCAACTATTCAAACATCCACAAATAAGTTTTAGGATGTTCCACTAACCTGTAGGTTGATTTTTCGCTGACAATATTGTTTTGGTTCATATAATTTCATGAAATAGTTTTAGAATCAAAACTGTGTGCGAAAACAAATCAACAAAACACAAGAAATGGAAATGTTTAGATTAAATAATTGTACTTTATTATCTTAATTTTTTTCCTCAAATAATCTCAAACACAATATCCCTGCTAAAAAGTTATAGCCCCGATAGTTGCAGTGTTTTAAATTTTGACCGTACTTTAAAGAGCTTGTCAGACGTTTTTACGGAGTGAAAAGTAGCCTAATAAATACTTCAATACAAGTAACTAAAATCACCGTAAAAACAGTTTTGAAGACATGGATGGGCATAAATACTTCAATACAAGTAACTAAAATCACCGTAAAAACAGTTTTGAAGACATGGATGGGCAACAAACATCATGAATAAGCATTGTGGACAAAAAAAAACAGGGTAAAATAGTTTCGTTTTCACAAAGATCTTAAAACTGAGATTTTCCTATGTTTTAACACAAGGCTTAAAACAGTACAGCAGGGTATAGGTTTTTGTCATACCCTCAACCCTTGGACAGCCAGCCATCACTGACGACACTTACATGGCTGGCATCAGTCCAACCAAGAGCTTCCACCCAACGAGTGGAAACAATAGTGGTAAATTTATATCCTAACTGGTAAATGCAAGACAAAAATTCATGGAAAATAAATGGTACTACTGGAAAGGGAATGCACACCACTGGGGTTCAATCAAGAGAATGAAAACAACCACAAAAATCACAATACTGCACACTAACAAACCTAGGTTTTCATTGAAGAAAATATCTAAGGAACATACCATAAGCAATCCTACAAAGTAATTTAAAGCAAAACTTTATTTTCAATAATCCTGATAATATTCCAAGCGCTGTTAAGAAAGTTATTAGTTAAGTTGGCTTAGGTCAAAACTGCCATAATTTATACTGCACATGTTCACGCCAGGGATTATTTGGGATCCCTATTAACACACACAGCAAGTCTGCAATACCTCGAGATATCCAGGGGTGTCTAAGACATGCGCAGTTCGGATTTAACATGGGATTCCCCTTAAATATTGCATGGCCCACTCAATGATTCCACGTGGAATGTAAAAAAATGTTATCCTCATGGCCTTATTACAGCGTGGCTGTGAGTGAAAGATTTGCACGTGGGCTGGTCAGTGGTTGGGATATATGTACTGTGATTCAATAATGAATGGATATGGGTGGAAATTTTAAGTGTGTGTATTTGACGGGTTATGTTACTGAGCGCTAGCCTGGACTTAGCGCCTTCCTTATACTGTGGAAATGTTTAGTGTTATGCATATGGACCCCAGGTGAAAAATGTGAAGGCAATAACTTAGTGGGTAAAGATTGACACGAGAAGGTTGGTTAGATGGTTTCTTGAATTTTTGCAAACTTTAAAAAAACAAACATAAAAATTGGAATAACATTCGTTCACATGGAGCATTATTTCCTACACGGATAATAGAACAAACAGCTAAATGGATAACTGTCACAACCTTACAAGCAGCCCTGGGATGCCCCACTGAATTTGGAAACAACTTTTATTTCTGGCAATCTGCTGCCCATACGACACATTAGTAACAACTCTCGGCTTACGCAATGCCACGTGTGTTCACCAACCCAACAAAACTTTATCCTTAGATAGTGCATTTAAGTTTAAAATTCTAAACCCATGATAGATAGTGCATTTAAGTATAACGTTCTATCCCCCGCGATGCAATGTAGCACAGTTAGACTTACCGATACTACAGACTTACTGTACAACAAGCAAAAATGATCAAACAACAACTTCACATGTTATCTTCTAGGTTATGTCATGACCTATTAAGAACTCACATTCCAATCCGATACGATATGATACAGCGTGGCCTAAATAAGATTCTGAGAATTTGCATATTCATAGAAGAATGTCTGCATTCTGATTGGAAAATACTGCAATATGACTAACAACAAGACACATACATGTCCGTACATGTAACTAATAGATAGACATGCCCGTGTACGGAGGACCTGCCATACCAACTGACCAATATCACAGCCCGGCGCGGTATATACTGGTATGAAACGCAAATATAGGATTACTGTCTACAGCTAAAAGAGCTATTTTTTGTGCCATTACGTATTGAAATCTGACACTTTTGTAGATAAAAAATTTTACCTTTCAGGAGCTTTAATTAAAAAACTACATGGAATATTCCTTATTTCAAATTCAATTTTTATAAAGCATCGATTGACCCAGAATCTCAAGCAAAACTGTTAAAACATAGGAGGAGATGCATTTTAACACAAAACTTTGTACAGGCACATATGGGAGCTCACGTAAGATTTGATAAGCTCCACTCATTACACTCTGTGTAATGGGTGGAGCTAAAAAAAAATAGAAGCGATACAGACATGTAACATCCGTCTGCACATGAACAAAATTATAGTGATTGAAGTTCACCTTGTGTTCTTATTCTTCGCTTAGTTTCTGTTCAAATTACTATGGAGAAGTCGGTGAGCCCATATTTCAAAAACAATTGACAGTACATAGTGTCTTAACACTTCGTCGGCATTCACCGTTTTTTGTAATTGCTTTTACGTGTATAACCAAATGGCTCACCGACTGAGCGTTCAAAGATAAGGGCTGTAATGTTTTTTGAAAGTGCATTTTGGAAAAAAATAGTGAATACTGTTTTCAGATAATGTCCACAATGTTGAGTAATATCAACACATCAGTATTCATGCTAACATTTACGGGCTTTATACATGTAATGTAATGTAAACTCCTCCACCCCCCCCCCCTTCCTCTACACTCTACAAAATAAATAGTTCAAACACGCCACAATATTTCTTGACTAAATACCTGCCTTCTTACAATACAGAGATGTAGCCCCTCCCCATTACAATAACTATTCTAATATCCCACTTTTTTCAGTTTTATAATTTCATCCTGCCCTTCACTAAGATCGCCCTGCACTTCCAACTTTCTGTTTTTTTGACAGACACCATTATGTCAACGCTTCCGATTTTTTCTGTCATACTCTTGTTTTCGGTTCCTGGGTTTGATCCAAAGAATTAAGTTTATGCAGAAATGAAGTAGCATCTAAATAAAATAGCATACAGTAGCATAGCAAGGTTTACAGTCCCGAAAGCATCCAGTACTGAACATAATATCAAGATGGCCACAGCCTTTGATCACTAGTTGTGAACTCACTGGTTGCAGACCCACCAGGATACGAACCTTAGATGTGCTGGTGAGAGGACAAAGCACTTATAACCACTACACCACTCAGGTCTGTTATGTAATTGCAACCCCTTTAGTCCAAACATCTGTATTGTGCTCTTTATTCATGTGCTGCGCAAAGACAGTTTGTGTGCGCATACCTTTCGCCAACATAAGTCCCTTCTTCCTCGCTTAAAGGTAGAAATAGCCATTCCTGTTTAACATTCGTTGAACAGTCTGCATGAAACATTTAGTCCTTGTGTTCTAGCAGATTGCAGTAACCGTTTGGAGGACAATGTTCCTTCCTGTAGGCACAATTTTGGCAAAGCACGTAAAAGATTCCTCTCGATGCGCTCATCCACTTTCTGAGGGCGGTCCATTTTCTTCCATAGAATAGGGGCTTGGCGATTTGGATTTCTTGTCGGAAAACAATCCGCTTCACACTTGACACAGAAATCTCAGATTTTTCCGCAACATTAATATAACAAAACTTTTGAGGGACTCGTAACAATCAAGCGTACACCCTTGTCTCCAAGCTTATTTTATGCGTGGTCCTCATTAGCAATGTATTTAAAAAAAAAATCACTTTTTTTGTATATATCTGTGTCAGTCTTTGAGTAATATGACTATGCTCCACAGATACTTAGTCCAGCCTTTTTATTACCCCCATCAGCTTCTTCAACATTTATATGAATGACATCACAAACACTTCTTACTTTATTTCTTGCACATAGTGACTTTAATTTCAATAGAGGTCAAACCACCGTCATCATAATTGCATTACCTCAATTACATGTGGGCCTGGGAGCCATGTTTGGCACTTTTCAAATGAATCTCTTACCCAAGCATTGAAGAAATCTGCTAATTGAATGACACATGGAACCACCATCATCATCATTTGGGGTACCATAAACAAATGCTTAAAATTAGAAACCTTCCTTCTTTATATCATCTTTTTACCTTAATTTAACAAATTTCCATAAAAACATTTTCATCATTTAATCCGCTATTATTTCACAGACATTTCCACAAAAACAAAATTTTCAATATGTACAAATCAAAACGTACTAATACTTTCTTAGTCCTTTCAATTGATATATAAAGTTCCATACTTAAGACATAGCACATTCATTCCATTTCTTCATTAATACTGTGTGTGATTCTTCAGGAAAACTCAGACAATCATGGACAGAAGTATTTGACCATTTTTCTTCACCCCTTGTACCCCATTTCAATGTTGGAAGTGAATGTTACACTTGGAGGCCAAAGTTGTGTCTCAACATTGAAACAGGGTAGAAAGGGGAGAAAGGGTCAAGACTTTTGTCCATGATTGTAGATATGGCTGATCTAGTCAGAATAGAAATTCAGTGCAGATTAACACTAATTAAACATCTATTATGTTTCCACTTTACTCAAGTAAGTACTTATTATTTATATCCATACACAAGACACTAAATTACAAATTCTTATGAGGTATCAGATGCAATTGTTTGACTTATCTATGCAAGAACAAATATTCAAATTGCTATCATGTCTGAAATGCATTTGTTGTAAGTTCTTTCGAGGCAAGTCTCCTTAATATAAATTTCCTTTTAAGCAAGCTACAATAATAGTTGGAATTTCTTTTAAGGACAGAAATCTCTTGATCCCAGTAGCTGAACATTGCATGTGGTCAGATGGACAATGGATGTAAACAAACAGATGGACAAACGGACAGACAAACGCACGGACAAACGGACGGACAACATACAGACAAACGTACGAAAGGAAAAGTTGCTATATCTCCTCTTAACCAACTGCACTGGCGAGAGGATAATTAAGTCTTAGGAAATCCAGCATGGGTAAATGGAGGGAAATATGAAACTATACAGTTAGGAACAGATAATGCTTTGGGGCAAACTAGATAATTGGTATTCACATATTCAGCTACAAAAGGCTTTCTAAAATAATCACCTCATCCCTAATGGAATACACTTTCTTTTTATATCAAAATTACGGTCTTTAAACTGTGACGGTAACTATGCATGGCTCTATGTCATTAACTAGTCCAATTTCTTGAATGATATACAATGTTCTTTTATTTTGATGAACAAAACATATTTTGTTGCATTCACTTCAAAAATGAAAAGAAAAAGATAAGAAATTATGAAAAATGTTTTACTTGTGTTGCAATCTAGATCAGTAAACCCTGTCGCACATGAGCAGCCGTAGGGATCTGGCAAGCAAAATGGCGTACTACCGCATGCATACTCATTATCGCCGCAGCTAAATTCACAGTCAAAGCCAAATTTATTTCCACCACAAGCTGAATTAAATTGAGGAAAAAAAAGAACATTTTTCATTAACCTATAATCTATGCTGTAAAATTCATATGGAAAAACAGAGTTTAGGCTAATTACAATAGAAATATCCCATGAAATATGAAAACCATGTGTCAAAATACCCTAAAAATCATTGACATAATTTATTTCACCATTTTGTACACAAATGACAGAGTTTAATGGAACTTCCAACTGTGACCAAATGTCACATGAGGATAATTACCTCAAACATACATTTAGGAAATTACATAGGTGAAAACATCACTACCAGATAGGAATCTTAAAACCTGAATCAAATCTTATTGTGTGTTGATGTGTGTTCCAATGGGTGGTGTCATCATGTCTCGGTCAATTACTGACATTGTGCAAGGGCGAAGGTCAATTCCACCCACAACATATGGTGAGAAAATAAATTTTGTAAACATTGCAATATTTTGTACATTGACACATTAATGTTTATAAATATTCAGAACCCTCCTTTATTACATATTGAAGTACATTCAAACAAACAAGAAAATAAAAGCAATACAAGTTAAAGTATTACAAGAACTATACCTAATGGTTGTTTCTCTCAAACTAGCCTTTGAACATTTAGTAAACGATAATAATTGAAAATAATACCATCACTTTAAACTTCATTATCGAATTAACTTTTCAATTGGCTGACAAGAGTATAAAAAAGTATTACGTCATGAGTTACGTTAACCTGATTCAACATGAATATCATATCATATCCCATGGCATATATCCTGTATATGGTGACCCGTCACCCTGACCCAAGTAAGGGATTTTCAATTTATCCGTGAAATCTGAATGAATCTTGCCTTTTATGACATGCCAGCACATGTTTACGTTAAATAGACATGTGCAGTGAGACGTATGTTACGTTAGACCTACTCCCAGGGTACAAACTACACAGAGCAGTGCAACCAATCTCATCCACCCCACAAAGCTCCAGAAACCAGAGCAAAACAATGGGGCAAGGAGTTAAGGTGCATATACAAGAACACTAGTTTGTATAGGCCTACTCATCATAAAGTACACTACATGTAGCAACACAACTTAGTTTTTCTTGGTCCTTAACATGACCAACTACTTTTAGAACACACTTTCCAGAATAACAAAATTATTTAAGAAACCCACCCGGCCCAATGCATTAATGACTTCTACTATGGAGGCTTGAAATATGAGCTTTCAATGATCTAGATAAAGCTTTCAACAACTAAAGATCACACAGTGCAATAATCATAAGTATTTACTAGAATAAATATACAGAGACTTTCCAATGTCTTTGCATCAAAGGTGGCGATTTGTTTGGGACGAATATGTTTATGCCCCCCTAAAAATCTAAAAATTGAAGCCTTAATTGTATAAAGCCTACATGTATACCTATGGCTGGTTATGCCATAATGTGGGTTCGTCCCAGACGCCCCCAATTACATTTTCAAATGCATTATCACTAATTTAAAAATAATGTATTGAACAGGATTGTGGCGGGTTTTCCTGTAACCCTTTATAATCAATGCATCTCTTGCAAATGACAAGTGAATCATAACAGGGTGGTACTTAATTAGTTATGCATGAAGACTTGTTGGTTCGTTGCAATGTCTATCAGGAATGGTGTCATATTACAATTGTGAACCGCTACGCATAGCATAGCTGCATGCACAGTTCTTCGTATTCATGGAACTAAATATTTACGCATGATCAGCACATATTTCCCAGTGGAAATTTTCATGAAAATGACAAAAATTCAAATTGCTTGATTTCAGGTATGCAACCAGTAAATGAGAAACAAAATACACCCTTAAGAGAGATTTGCGAATTTAGCTCCTGCATTAAAAATGATTAAATCCTTGGTTGATCGTTCATTTAGTTTGAATTGTAAGATCATTGATTGAAAGTTTTGTCTGTGGTGTGAACGAACATTGATTTTGAATGCAAAGTATTGTTGAGAAACTGATTGGGGCACTTTCTGGGTGACTTTTCAGTGTAAACGATGTATTGATTTTGTAAACAGTAAACAATGTTTCTGATCGTGTACACAGCAAACGGTCACATCCCTACCATCTCCTAGAAGTAGCTGCCAAACCTCGAACCAGAAATAACTTGATCCACATGCTCGCTAGTACCATCTAGGGAGCAAATGCAAAGATGTTCTGCTCATCAGCTCTTGCCGTCTGCTACTCAGCCGCCGATTATACTGTGCTCCAGTCTGGAGGTGACTTACTTGACTTAGTCCTCTTTACTCCTTGTGGGACATAGGGCTTCGACAGTTGTCTCTCACTGTCTGCAGTCTCTGGTGATGTACTTTGCAGTCTCCCAAATAAGCTTCAGTGGCTTTAATTCTCTGTGTAAACTACGTCACAGGTTTGTCTTGTCTTGGACATCCATATTTCCTCTTTCCTTGAGAATTCAATTCAACAGACTGTTTTGTTATGGAGGAGGGGTCTTTTCTGATAGTATGTCCAACCCAACGCCATTACCTTTTCTTGATCTGGATCTGTATTGATTGTTGCTTTGTAGATGTCCATAGTGTATCATTTGGAACTTTGTCAAACCATTGGAGCCTGAGGATTTGACAAAGGCATTTGTTGATAAATACTTACAGCTTTGTGGTGTTATGTTTGGTTACTTTCCAAGTCTTGGAACCAAAAACAAAACTGTCTTGACATTGGAGATGAATATCCGGAGTTTGGTTCTTTTGGATATGGCAGTTGGTTTCCAAACAGGGCGCAGGAGGGTGACAGCTTGTTGTGCCTTTCTAATCCTTGCCTGGTTATATCCTCATCTGCACCCCTGTCTTGTTGATTTTACTGCCAAGGTAAACAAACTCTGATACATCCTCCACAGTTCTACCATCAATTGTTA
>JAIGNY010000608.1:0-22500 GCA_020152595.1 Chiridota heheva
GCTAGTAAAGTAAGCAACAGAGCAAATCAGAAATCAAATAAGTTTAGGCCTGCACTAAAATGTAATAACTGGACCCAAATGACAGCGAGGGTCCCAGGCCAACTAAACGAATGACAACTTAACCTAACCATAGTTTGCCGTAATTTTTTTTACTTTAACCCGTTTTTGTATGCTGGCGTTGTGTCATTGATCTCTGTGTGTTTACTGATATAGCCTACGGGCGCACGGCCCACCACACAGATGTTCCTAGCGTTATGGCAGCCTAGGCTAGTACTAACCTAGGCCTACATGATGATGGTTGCCATAACGCTAGGTGCACCACACCGCACCGTCGTCGTGTGCACTAACTTGCTGTAAGTTTAACGTTAGGCTATGGCTAATTCGTTTTTAATGTCACCGCATTTTTTTTGTATTAATTATTATTGTAAATATGAAATAACTGGAAAGCATGATAGGGCCTATGTGGAAACATACCTGGGATGCAATGGAAGGGGTTGAGACCAGTATGGGGTCTTTCGTTTCCGGCTAAATCAAAATGCAAGGAACGAATTCTATCATTTCGAAAGTACCATACCATAGTCAGGCCTATAGTCCGCGACGATTCCAGTCAACTCCAGCACATGAGCCACCGTTTGCATACTGAAGACTGCTTCCACGGCATGGCAAACCGAATATTTTTTTAAGGATACTGCCTTTTATTACAACCTCGTACTAAACAATTTTGAGGCAACGAAATGATTTTTTCTAACCTTGCAAGACGTTAATATAATAATAGTCAGAATTACCTAACATTAGTTATCCCGGGCCGACGCGACTGCTATTAGACTGAAGTGCTGGCCGGCCGGCCGGCTATAAACTTTACGTAGTACCGGCAAGGCCATATGCGCTGAATGCAATCAGCTTAGTCGAGTCATGTTACACGTGTCGGCTGCTTGTCTCCACTAGCGCGTAAATTCCCCGGATTTTGATTGGCTGACCGAATATTCCTCCAGATGCTGATTGGCAGATTTCATTCGTGAAGATTCGTGTATTCGGAAAAGTATTATTATACGCACACGCGCGATTGTTGTGGTTTGGTTGCATGGTCGGATTGGCCCGTTTTATTCCACCAGCTGGTGATTGGTCAATGTATATATGTTCGGCTATTTTCGGCTACGTTCGATATGAAAGGTCTATACGCTTAAAGGCCGTGACACACCGGACGCGACGCGACGCGATTCGCGTCGCGTCGCGTCCGGTGTGTTTCCGCCTTTAATCGAATGTTGTTGTTTTTTGTAAACAGACACCAGCCGCGTTACAGTACTCCTCTACCGCGGCATATTAAAATTCTCAGGGGTTTACGCGCACGCACGCTTACTGTATATCGAAAACACTGAAGCATCCGCCACAATGATCTGTTTCAAGATAAATTAGTTCCGTTTTTTTCTTTTTTTAATCTGTTTTAGTCGTAAGTCGTATTTGATATGTTCATCATTTGTTTTGAGGCTCAAAACGTGGACGTAGGCCTTGCGTCATAATGTATAGTGGCATATTGGCAAAGAAATTATTTCTAAGCCTTTTCTCTTAGGGTTCTCATTTGCTCCGGCGCAGTGATTTATCAAAAGTTTGTCCTTTTGCGGTAGTACATGACAACATTTTACAAAGCAATTATCATTATACATTCGAAACTGGAAATGCTGAGTTTTAATCAAATATCCTGATAATTATTTTTTTATCATGAATTTTTCATTAAAGAAATAACATTACACGTACCATTAAATCCTGATTTGTGATAACGTCCCTTCTCTCATGTACGCAAGGTAGACGATTTGTATTCTTCCCGTAAATAGTATGCGCCTCCGAGTGAAAAATCAAAACACCGGAACAGACGTATTTGGAATTAGTTTTTTTTACCATGCCATGGTATATTGAAGATGCAAATAATCGAAACGTATTTTCAAAAAAAATAAGAAAAGTAAATATTGTACAAATCCTATGCATGTGAGAACAGAGTATCGATATTAAAACCAGTGTTTCATTGCATGTATAGGCCTCAACGAATTTTTAAAATAAATACCTCGTTTCCTTCTCGATAAGTTACTTAATTTTTTTAATAACTTTGTTACTAATTAATCTTACATTTTCTTCTGTTCTCGATATGTTACAGGTAGGCCTAGACTAATGGTATTCAAAAAGAAAACAATAACATGTCTGAAAATAGTAATTAGTAAATAGTAAGTGGTAAATTCCTTATAGCTAAATTACAACAGCTTACTGATTCTTATATCAACGAAACTTTAGATACATAAACTGACAATGAAGCCTATTTTCACCTTTCTGCTGAGGTGCTTGAATGGGATGAATGGGACTTTGCACATTATGGGGGCCTTATGGCAACTATTGCATTGTTATGATGGGAAAAGTAAAAGGTGAACTGTTATGAGGTTAAAGTTAGAATTGTGGATGGGATATAAAGGGTATAGCAGTGTAACTTGTGATATGCATGCAATAGTTTAGCTTTTGAAAAAGTCAAAAATCAAATGTGAAATATTTGTTCAAAATGAAGAGATTTGAGCCAATATGAACATAAAAAGTACACAGCCGATTGTGATCCAAAGTAGTAGCATGGTACCTTGTAAGGTGAAGTTGAACCGCGCAGACTTTCGAGTACAAATGTCAAGTGGTACTCACATTTCTGCTGCAGTGTTTGAATTGGGTGAATGGGATTTTGCATATTATGGGGTGACTGTTATGAAGTCAACGTTTCAAGGCTGATATACAGAATGACCCACAATCATATGAAGGATAGGTCATTGCTACGTAACAAGTGGTGATGAGATCAGCAACTACGTGGATTGCATTCTTGTTTTATAATAATATTAACGTTAACATGATGACTGATCTTCAAACACATAAAAAGATTTGCTTTACTTTAGAGGGTGACATATTCTAATTTATGAAAAACACTAAAGATATATAAACTTGTAATAATAATAATAATTATTGTTATTATTATTATTAATGTAATAATAATAATAATATTAATATTAATAGTAATATTAATAACAATAATAAAGGACCGACCTTTTCAAATGAGTAGTCGATGGTAGTGAATTGTATCATTTGCAATATGATTTTACTTAACATAACATAACAAAATTACGGGCTAAGAAGGGTTAATCACCCCATACAAATCCCAAACCAACACCACCACCACCACCACAAAACAAAAACATAAATCAATGGCGCCCAGAGTTAGTAAATAACTTAGCTGATATATCAAGCGATCGAATACAATACGGACATTTTTAGGCACACTCTAGTCCACCAAAACGCATAGCTTCCAGAGGCCCCTAGATCCCATGCCGAATGGGCAAAACGTATACAGCTGACAGATCCGCCCCAAAAATTAAAACTTGGCTACACCCTTGGCATGCGTGTAAGCAAGGGGTTGGGGGAAATGGGGCAGTCGCCCTCCAAACAACTTCAAAAAAAAAAGGACGGACCTATTCAAATGAGTCGTTAATAGTGATTCTTATCATTTTCTATATGATTTTACACTTTTACTTTGAGCTGATATATCGGGTGATCGAATAAAATATTAGACGTTTTTTAGGCACCCTAGTCCACCAAAAACGCATACTTTTCAGGGGCTTCGCCGAATGTGCAAAGCGTATACAACTGGCAGATTCGCCCCTAAAAAACTTACAACATGGCTACGCCCTTCATATTGGTATACTTCCAAAAATCCAGCTAATCTCGCGACCAAGGAAATCTTTCGCGGCTTTAATGATATAATCCACTCAGCTTTGTTGTATATTTATCATTTAATAAGTTTAACAAGTGCATATGTGATTAACAAACATGGTGTATACCGGAACTGCTTATGACCTCGAAGGTGACCTATATATATATATATATATCTATATCTATATATATATATATATATATATATATATATATATATATATATATATATATATATATATATATATATATATATATATATATATATATATATATATATATATATATATATATATATGCAGTGTGCATACATACTTATACGGTGTGTGTATGCGTGGAGTAGTATGCGCATTAATATACAGTAGTCCATATCACTTCATCTCCTCTTAACAAAGAGAATACAGTTTGTTTTGTCTAATACTATAGAGTCCACAGAAATTGTATAAAAAGTTTCTTTAAAACCTCACTAACTTTTAACTAGAAACTCAAAATGTCCGTTAAAAAGGTAACTTCAATAATAGTTTCGACACATTTTAAAACACCAAGTCTACTCTAACTTTAACATGCAAGTCTTTAAAGCCGTTTTTGTTTTAATATTCAGTCTTTGTACCGCGGATTTTTCCAGTTCTCATAGAGCGGGTAGTGGTTTCGCTATCGCGTGGGGATTGCATTGCTTCTGTATTTATTTCAGGTGTGTGCTTGCGTGTTATATATTGTTAGATCTGAGATGTGCTGCGTAGCGACGGATTTGAATGTCATGTTCGTTTTTGACTATGTATGATCTGTCGTTCTCACTCTGTCGCTGGTTGCCATTGCTTGTTTTCTTTATTGAAAACGCGTAGGTCGCTTCCCTCCAAGAGGGGTGGTAGTTCTCGCGTGCGAGTATCTGCGCAGCATTTTTGCTGTTGCGTGAGCTGGCTCATTCGCTCTTTATAGATTTATTGCGTGGTATTAATGGGTGGTTGACGGCTAGGCTTGGCAAGTGGGTATCGAGTGGTGTTGCTCAAGCATTTAACAGCGCCAGGCCTGTGTCGCTTCCAACTCTAAGACATTTCTTTGTCATGGGTTTTATGCAGCGAATCTGTCTCGCAATAAACCAGGTAGATTGTGGGTACCGTGGGCTGCTCGTGGTGTGGTCTATTTCCCACATGGTACATGATTTGTTATACAGAATTCGAACAGCTTTGTTATTCGAAGCTTGTTGCTTCGAATTCGTTACAGAATTCTCTCTTTGGAATTGGGGTGTATTGTCGGAGATTAAATTTTGTTTGGTACTCCCAGCATTCCGAATGCATCTTTGGTGGTCGCTATGACTGCCTTAGCTGTTGTCGATCGCAGTTTTTTGACAATGAGATATTGGCTGTAATACTGATGATAGTTCTTTTCGCCAATTTCAAACAAGTCGGTACCGAGCTTAACTCAAGGCTTGCTAGGTTTACCATGCATGTTCATGGGTTGTTTTGCTTGTTGAGGTTGAAGCTCTTGGCAAAGAGTACAGCTTTTGCATAAGTTCTCAATATCGTGATTGATCTTTTGCCAAAATACGCTATCGCGTGCAAGTTTGCGAGTTTTCTCAATGCCTTGATAGCCTTTGTGTAGTTGCTCAAGTACATCGCTTTGTAGGCTTTCGGTAACTAGTATTTGCTTGCCTTTGAAAATGATTCCATTCTCTACTGCGAGTTCGTCTCGGTAGTTCCAATGATATCTGGAATCTGAAGGCAGTTCTTTGATTGTATATGTCCATTCAGTGAATATGGTTTGACTGAGTACTTTCTGCTACTGACTTCTTGACTCGCTCAAGTGTTGCTTCCTGATCTTCACGCCAGTCATATGGTACATTTGTTTCATAAGATCGCGCAATGGTGCCATCTTATCTGCTAGGTTTGGTATGTGGAATGTCACCATGCCCATGAATCTCTGGAGGTCTTGCTTGTCCTGCGGTGTTGGAATCTTTAAAATGTCTGCAATTTTCGCAGGATCGGGGAACATTCCTTTGTCTCTGTACAATCGTCCGAAGAAGATTATCTTGTTTGTCTTAATTGTGAACTTCTTGGAATTGAGGACAAGGCCCTCTTTCTTTGCAATCAACATAAATTGAATAAGTCTCATGTAGTATTCCTCCTCTGTTTCACAATATATCGTCGGATATTCCCACAGCCACTTCGCACTGGCTCATTATCATATCCATTTTCTCTTGAAAATGGTCTTGGCTAACATTGAATCCATACGGAATAGCGACCGAAGGGCGTACGTAATGTGGTTACCAGTTGCCATGACTCTAATAGTTGTACGCTCCAGTACCCATGCTTTCGCGTCTAGCTTAGTGAAGTATTTGGCTTTGGCGAATTCTGAGTTAACCTCTTCGATTCTTGGTATCTTGTGAGGACAGCGTTTTAGCGCTTGGCTTAGCTTTGGTGGGTCGAGGCATACACAGCGGCTGCCATTTGGGTTTGTCACATATGTCAGCGACGCACTCTGCGAATGATTCCTTCCACTTCCATTTTGTTTAGTTCGCTTTCGATCTTTGGGCGGAGGTGAACGGAACAGCGGCGAGGGGGGTCAATGTATGGCTCAGCACCTGACTTCAGATGAATATCCGCACTGTCATTAAAACAACCGATTCTATCAAAGCTGTTGGGGAAGACCACTTTATGTCCTCAACATACTGAGCTAACCTTCGTGTCGTGGACTGTTGGTGCTCTCTCGCTTTGTTATTCGCTTTTGTTTATGTGGTGTATCGCTGTTAAATCTAGCGTTAAGAGTTCCAGTTCCTTGAAGGCGTTTGAGCCTAGGATCGCTGGTCCTGTTACATCAACAAGGTAGAATTTATGTTTCAATATTTCTGAACTGTCTTTGCATTGCAATCCAAGTTGAATGGTTCCAGGGTATGGAATGCAACGTCCACTGTATGATGTTAAGTTGTTCGCGTTCTTTTCCAGAATGTTGTCTGGTGAGGCGTCACCAAACATTTGCTTGAATGTTCTCAAGAGCAATGTGTTCCCTGCGGCGCCTGTATCAATCTTCAAGTTTATGTACCTTGGATATGTGGGGCTTGGTTGTGCACAAAAGTTCTGTAAAGGCTTCATTCGTTTTTGTTTAATGAATGTTGATATCTAGTTCATGAAAAACTTTGTAATTCTCAGGGTCAGGCTCAAGTTGTACTTCATTGAAACGCTTATCGCTGCTATACCTTGTTTGATTTTTGTGCATTGCTCTATCAGTATTGCTACTACGCGGCTTGAATTGCGATCTGCTTCTGATTTATCAGCGGATCTACACAATTTTTGCCTATGGTTAATTTTGCGACATTTGTGGCAGGTATCGCCGTACGCTGAGCATTGACTTCTAGGGTGGGTCAGGCCACAGTTTTTGGCATATCCTTTCATTTTGTTTGTTGTTGGCATTAAGGGAATTTGTAGTTGGGATAGGCAAGCCTAGTGTTTGTTTGAACATGTTGCGAAGTGTTTCTTGCCATGCTTGGGATGCTAAGATTGCTTCGAAGTCCCTACCTCTTTCAATGACTTCAGCAATTAGATGTTTTTTTCTGGTATAGTGAGCAGTTCCTTTCGAAAATCCCCATACGGTGTTGAAAGGATCACCATCTCAATCAGTCTCTTATTTAATTCCTCCTCTAGAAACTTACATTTGGTAGCCTTTTCTCTAAGTCGGGAGATATACTCATTGATATTTTCTCCCTCTTTTTGCCGAATTGTATTGAACTCTAGTCTATGCACTCTGAAATTCATTTTCACTGATGCATCAAGTTGGGTCTCTAATATGTTCCACAATTTCGATGGTTCTTTTTGTTCCTTGCTAGTAGACCTGATGTTAGGATTCTTTTTATACCTTCATCGCCTAACGCTAACTTCATTTTTGTTGCTTGTTTGGTTTCGTTGGTAATTTCCTGATCCGCAAAAAATAAGTTCATCCTCGCTTTAAATGCTCTTAGCGATTCCGCTAGCTTGGACGAATCCCAGTTAATTGCGGGCATTTTGGACGCCATGTTAAAGAATAACGTTATGCCTAGGCTATGCTAGTGTTGGTGTGCTCGAAGGCTTAATGTAAGCTACAAAAGTGTAGTGGTTGTACTTACAGTCGCTGATCGACTGCATGGAGTTCCGTAATGTTCGAGAATGTTCGATGTTACCATTTAATGATATGATAGACACAGCTTTGTTGTATATTTATCATTTATTAAGTTGAACAAGACTTTGTGATTAACAAACAGCTTATGACCTCGAAGGTGACCTGTATACATATGCAGTGTGTATATATATTAATATAGTGTGTGTATACGTGGTGTAGTATGTGCATCAATATAGTCCATATCACTACAGTGGCCAAAAAAGGAATTTGGTTGTGCACTTTACCGAAGATCTTGCTTAATCCTCTAATGTCTAATAACTGGTAGAACCTCAGGGTAATATTTTTTTCAAACATATTGTGTCCCCCCCCCCCCTACCTATGACTACGGATTGACGCAACTGTACCAAGGCCATACAATTGCCACTTCTTCCTTCATGCTATAGTGAAATAGTAAAGGTATAGAAGTACGAATTAAGCTGTGATTAAAGGATGACTTCAGTGGTCATGGAAGATTATCTTTCATGAAAGAGGACTTTGAAAGAAACAAAATGGTGAAGAAACCGTTTAAAAATCTATTCCGTTAAGGAGATGTCCAAGTTCTAACCTCTGTCTTATCTTTGTAGAAATGAATGGTGTAGTAAGTCTACTATGGAGATTTGGCGCCCATATCCTCACATTTTCAACAATTGTTAATATATTTTAAAGAAAATATATTTAACATTTTTCCTATTGCAATTATATTCCCTCGAACTTTCTTTAGGTGGTAAATTATAATTACCTTTACAAGATTCTGTTTAACTACTTTCCTGACATATCCAATGGTTTTTAAGTCCCAAATTCGAAGGACAAAATATGATAGAATACATAAAGAATTTGAGGAATCTGAAGCTATGACATCACAACTAGTCTGATTTCCGTCATTTCTACACAAATGATGCCAAACTTCAAACTTAAATATCTCCTTAACGGAATAAGATGTTTTAATGCTTTCTGCACTATTTTGTTTCTTTTGAAGTCCTCTTTTATATAAGATAGACTTCTTTGATCCCTGAACTAATCCTTTAGTGGTTTTATCTTGACATGTATAGATCTATTATTAGTTAATAACAAAAGTATCATTTCTGCATGAATTTCAAACGTTTGAAAATCACGCAAGATTAACGCTGGAAAATAGGGAGGCCTGTTCTCCACATCACACTGTCGTACTTTATGTTGATAACTTACGCACCTTCAATATTGATACATATTACCATCTGACTATGGAATCTAATGAGTTCGACCATTAACAAAATGACATATAACTTATAAAAACAAAACATTTATCATTCACGCCATTTACATCATTTTGTTTCGTATTTATTTTGATAATATACAATCTATTAAGAAATATTGTCATTATGACCATGGTCAAATGCAAAATGCTCAATTTCAAAACACATTTTACTTCTTTTTTAATAAAAGTTCTGCATACTTTAATGCAAATTGCAATCCAGTAAGAATCACTTGAATCCTTCACTTCACATTAAGGAGTTTTAAGTCATTAGAAGCCGCTTTATACCCGTAATACACCACAATTAATGCAATAAAAAAAAAATGTGAATTTTGTACGATGCTACAAAAGCTATTCAAGAATAGGTTTTCTTATCCCGATTTCTATAATAAATGCCTAGATTCGAGTGAAATCTGTGTTTTGTTTTAACATTTCTATACTTCAAACTTTCATCAACTTAATCATTTATGAGTAAATCTTGTGTACTCTGTAATTGCCGCGTAAACAGGTAACGTAGCCATTGTTGATCTGCATTAATGGCTTTCAATAGATTACAAAAGCTCTCTGATAGTTCCGTGCTTTAAAGCTCTCTGATAGTCCCGTGCTTTAGAAGCACTCTGATAGTACCGTGCTTTAGAAGCAGACTGATAGTCCCGTGCTTTAGAAGCACTCTCGTAGTCCCGTACTTTAAAGCTCTCTGATAATCCTGTGCTTTAGAAGCACTGAAAGAAAGAAATATTTAGTGATCCTTACCATGAAATTAAGTTTCTCCCGGATCGTGTTTGCATATCTTGTACCTAGAAAAAGGAGGCTACACGTTTCAGAAAAATTATTACATAAAACAGAAGTATTTTGCTGTAAAGTCATAATGGATTTGTTAATTAACAAATCCTTGATAAAATACATGCACTGAAATGGTATATGTTAGTTTGTTGTTGATTTTGCTTTTTGCTTGTCTCATGAAAAAAAAATGAGAACTGTTTCATATGCATTTCGCAGACGGTTTATGCTGGTTTTATTGCATTTTTTTTTAGCTTCAGTTCGCTGTGAATAAAAAGAAACACATAATACCTGTATATGTGGTAGACAAGACATGTATAAAGAACGATACTCCAGTGGCTTTTCAGATCTCTAATCTGGTGTGGCTGGATTTTTATAAGGAAAATGAAAATCCCAATGATGTACATCTGTTTTGGACGAAAAAAGTTCCTGAGTTTAAGAAACTCCTCGATGCACTTAAGAAAGGTGAGTTTCTTACTTCTTTACCAATGACCAGTCTTATCAGAGATTAAATACTTCTAACTTAAGTGTACTTTGCTTGATTTTCTGTTACAAGAATACTAAGTAGAAAACCGTTCAATTTGGTTTGAATACTTCTTAGTAAGATGAATAGTTACGGCATGGCCTAAGTCTCAATATGAATGAAAAATTAATAAAGTTGTGTAAAGATCAAAGCGAACATCAATATCTTGAGAGCATTTGTGCTTAATTCAAATTCTATTTGCCTCGGACGAAGATCTAGAAAGTCCATGTTAATTGCATGGGAAAATAATCAATCTAAACTACAACACACTAAAGCACACACCCACAGGTACATCCACATCACATACACCCACCCACCCATACACAAACACACCCAAAATCCATGACGTCCAATCTACTCTACCAGTCTACCTGATTTTTAAGACATCACATTTTCCTCAGTGTTCCATGTTCCTCTCGGCAAACCACACACAAATTTATTCTTTGAATTCAACTGCAACATTTTTATGGTCCTTTGGATTGTTTTTTAATCCTCATTATGCCATTTTCTTTTTAGTTGTGATGGCTTTTTACTCCATTGTTTACCTTTTAGTGTTTTTTGGTACTCTTTGTTTTTTGTCATATTACCATTTTAGTAATTTGTCGGGTTTAAGATTTGTATCTATTTTGACTCACTTTTTTACCCGTTTATATTTTAATTCTTTTATTTATTTTTGTATTTTGTTCATATCTGTGCTCTATTTTTGTATTAGTTTTGCATTTTTATGCCAGTTTCACCATCTCATATCTGTTCTCTTCTTGGAGGTTCTCTATTTTACTTTCTTTACGCCTGTTTTACTATTTGTATTGATACACTGTTTTCCTCTATTTGGGTTAATCTTTCAGTGTTTTCCTTTTCATCGAGCAGATCTTTTTTGCCGCTTGTGCAATATTGCTTAGTATTTTTGTTTAATTTTTTGTCTGTTATTGTTTTTTTTATATAACATCATTATTTATATTTGTGCATGTAAATTTGATGTCACAGGAAATAACCATATTTAATCAATAAATCATACAGGTATTACAAGAAAGCAACCTGGAACATTATTGATTTTAAACATTATATGCGGTGATTGAAAATAAATGATGCGTTTATCGAATAAAAATGTTTTGTCACGACAATGTGATCGCTTTTTTCATCATCTCCCCCAAACCACCAGCCCCCATAATTTGTTGTAATGTAATCGACTAAGGTAAAATTATATCATAATTTCGTGGCAACTTGTTATTGTTCTTTACAGACAGAAGCTCTGACACCAGTACAGCATGCAGCTCAAGTTCTCAAGGTAAGACAGTACTTCGGAATATTTTGACTCACATCTTGGTATAGCAAAATTGATTTTACAGCTACCTCTTAGTGACCTAAACATCAGACTCGTGACAGTTTTCACTATTCTTAGTGCTCAAATTGTTCACCATATCATTAAATCTCTTACTGCGCAAAACGATAAAGAAACAATTATTCTTCAATCTATTTTTGTTCACTTTCAAGCGTGGTACTATTATTCTGAAAGAAACGATAATTTCAAGGATCACTCAGACTCTTGATTAAGGATTTGTATTGCAAGGAAGGCCGCGACATTACACATAAACGAATATTTCCATGGAATTTTATTTCAATATATCTGATAGAGAAAAATTTAAGTCAACAGATTGGTGAAAAACAAGTAAATATCTTATTCCTACAAGAGGTTATTGATTTTTTTCTTTTTCTTGTCTATCATAAAAGAGATTGTTGGTCTGACTTAATTATGTCGTCGTTTGTACTACTCTGTATGTATTTCTTTGTAACTCATGTTGATTTCTTATTCCTAGAAGAAGGTATGGAAGTTTAAATATTTTTCTTGTCCTCATTAAAAATGAATCTTGTACCTACGGGTAAGTCATCGTTATGATGTCATCACAGCACTTCCTGTACTAATTGTTATGTATTTCTTTGACAATTAATCGCCAAATTGACATAATTTAAATTGAAAAACATCATTGTAACTTTTATTTTACTCTATCTTTAATAACTTTTAAAGAATAAACTGTTCCCAATCATTTTAGAAAATATGAAATTAAGTTTCAAAGAAATACATAAAAAAATAGTATATACGACGTCATTATTAACTCAGATCAAGAATTTCTTTGATGTAGACAAAAAAAAAATCTTTAATATACAATAATTGTTTGTACGAAGGAGATATTAGTTTGGTGTTTTCACAAATCTGTTTTTTATTGTCCTCTATTAAATATATTAAAATGAAATTTCATGGGAATATTCCCATAATGCACCGCGTGTGTCATATACTTGTATTGTTTGTGTAGACAAACTTCAAATGATTGTACAAAATTTATTGGCGCATTCGACATATCTCATTGTGATCCAAAGCCCTACATGAAGAACCATGGATGGAAGAAATTTTCATATCGATTTCCAGTATATAAGAAATAAATGGCTATATTCGTGAAGCGAAGTCTTTCTTTCGGTCTGGAAATTTCTACACTTATTGTGTAAACCCAATCCTAAACAGATGATGCCGGATAAAACTTGCAATGTCGATCAACAATAATGGTTCTTAATTAAACTGGTGTAAACTCTTAGATAATCCTTAGCTCTGGAATCTCCAAAAGAAAAGGATACTCTTGAATGTATATGCGATTCCATTCGGTAGTTACGAATTTTGAGTTGTTGTCTTAACAATCGACTGCATTATCGTTATGAATTCGTATCGCTTCGTGTCGGTTTCTTACAATGCGCAATATTACAATTCTACATTGTTTCCTTGCGCGCCAGTCGACTTTTAGATTGCAGCTCGAGATCAGCAACCTAAACTTGGACTGAACCGGGACGGGAAGTAGATGAACACTGCGTTTTCTTTTTTTCGAATAATGATTAGAGAACCAGACAGGATGTGACTGTCCTATCATTAGGACCGACGGTTTTACGTACTCTCCAAAGGACGGCAAGCGCTTTCAACCATTGCCACTTCTCTCAAAAGCTGAATGAGGAACATGAGCTGCAAACGACGTACTTCCGCTTTGATTTTTGGTGTATCTGTCTGCATAGCTGTGAAAAGGCGGGTTAGACCATACCGAGGCTTGAACCTGGTACCTCTAGCATCTCTGTCTTGCGCTCTACCAACTGAGCTACCTACTCTAAATTCAAAGATATAGCGACATATTTTGCAACTATTGAACTAGATTTGTAGGAGTTGATATGCTTTGAATTGAATATACATACATACATTTTCAATAAATGTTAATGATGATAGAGTTACATTGCTGCTAAATCAAGGATACCTTTGCACTGTAAGTGGTTACACTTTCGGCAATATAATTGAAAACAATGGTTAATGGTTAAGTCTTCAATTGAAATATGATATAAGTGGTAGGTCGATAATTTGTATTGCTGGAATATCTACTTGGTTTTCTGTTTGAGATAAAGGTGTGTGAGAAAATATTAAACGTGTACATTTACTGAGAGCAGGGTAAAGTATTATGATTTTACAAAGTTAATGTTACATTTGCAACTTACAGACACCATGCCAGCAAGCAGTTCAAATTCTCCTCACACAAGCAGTGGTAAGTTGGATTACTACTATTTTTTAAGCCATTATCATCTAAAGAAATACATCTTTTAAAATGTTCTGCACGGAATTATATAGACGGGACCATAATAACAAACTCTTTTTTAACAAGAAAACGTAAAATGAAATGCAGGAGACGTAGAAACAGACTAATCCTCATACGCAATTATTTCTTTGAGGTTACAGAGAAACCATTTCGCCAAAATGATATTTGTATATATGAATGACTGATCGTCTAAAATGTGCAGTCTGATTATTAAACTATTGTTCTTTTAATATGTGTATGTCTTCAGCTACCAGCCAAGGAATTCTGGGTGGGTGTGGTACTGGTCCAGTCAACTAAGCTACTTGCTGGCAATAAGCACAGTGCATCAGGAAATAAAATGTATGGAGAAAATGTACTCGAAAAGTGTTTAAAATTTAAACAGATTAGGAGTTGAAAGAATTTCAATGGTAATTGATAACATTTCCTTATAATCGATTATAGTTATCTGCATTTAAATTTATCGAAGTCAGCATACTTGGTAAGTTTGTTAATTAGAGAGAGAGATATTATATGTATTCGAAAAAACATTCACTAACCTAAAATTTCTGAACTTTAATGTCATTAGAAGAGTTCAAATGTCAATTATTTCACCCAACGAGATGTTTATAACTTTTTCTCAGATTTTTACTGCCGCTTAATATTCTTTATGTTTCTGAGTATCTAAAATTATAGTGTATGAGGAAACTGGTATATACGTTGGGAGAGGAGTAAAATATATGTTATATTGCATTAGTACTGTTTATATGCATTTTACAGACACCAGCGCAGCAAGCACTTTAAACACTCTTCAAATAAACGATGGTTAGTTGGATTATTTCTATTTTCTTGTTTGATATAGCTATCACTATAAGACACTTTAAGTACTTAATAAATGCATTTAGTATTTTGACATAATCTGCATCATCAATGGAATTGACCATAATACCAATTAACATAATGCAAAATAAAGTTTGAGTGGTGTAGAAACTCGGGATTTGAAGTTATCGATCCTCATTAACAATGTGACAATAAGTATATTGATATTTTCATTGGTTATAGTTGGTCACCCACTATATAGCTACGATAGAATAGTAAAGGAACCGAATGGCGCTAGTATACCCTAAAATGATATTTTAGATTATATATTGTATTGATTAAATATGTTTCATTATTCCCCTGAAAGTTGAACATCGAAAGTTGAACATCGAAAGGATACTTTCAAAAGGAAAGGTACCACAACACAGAAATTCTTCTCACCTTATGTCAAAAATACGTTGATAAATTATTCATTCAGTTTGAAAATCGACAGTATGGATATAGCGTTCACAAAAAAAAAAATCTCTGCCAATTCCAAATGCGTTACGCAAACCATTTTCGACGTGTCTTTCCAAACGTTACTAGACAGTTAGAAATTCGACCACTTAGATATGAAAATCTTACATATCTAGGAACCCCAGTAAATTAAATAAATATTCAAACATTTCTAGCTTTTTCATACTAACGCATTATTGGCCACCATCTTAAGTTATTATTTCGTAAATTTCCTGCAACATACTGACAGGTACATCAATGTTCTTCTAATGGTACTGCAAAAAGTTCATGTTTTGGCCATAAATGGAAATGTCTTGAGCTAAAAGTATTCATCTTTACACTTATATCATAACCGAAGGCATGATATACGTTGTTTAATCCTGAAATATAAGTTTGTTTGTTGTTGTAATCTTGAAGAAACCAAGTATACTGAAAATATGCTTTGACTATCGTTGTCTTTCTCATGATCCTAGATATCACACCTCTTGTCGGAGTATCTGCCTTTGAATATATGACGAATCTTACTATTGGCATTAAGATATTGGAACTTGGAAAACAAATTACAGAACCAAAACCGAAGTCTGGACATCAGCAGCAAATACGAATTCTTGTTGTTGGGGACAATACTGATATCCTCAGGGCAATTGTGTATGGCAACACATTCAACAAGAAGCTACGGAAACAGAAAGAATGGGTCATCAAAAATGTTCTCGTTAGAAACGGAACCATTTATATATTTGAAAATGCAATATTTAAATCGTGTAATCAGCAGATCTCTGTACCAGACAATTTAGTAACAGAGGCCAGCGAAATGGAAGTAGAGGTAATCGGAAAGGACATGCAAATTAGTGAACTTCTTCAGAATGACTATGTTCTGGGGCATCTGCTTATAACTGTCAGAAAGGTAAGAATTTAACTCTTCTAATTCCTATTTTATTCTTGTAATATAAGTGTAATAAGCCTTTTATTTTTACGAATAGCTGGGATAAACCTTGGGACATTTTCTGCATAATCGCTTTCTATGCCAATATTGTACCTCGACATGTACGATATTGCTACTCCCAGCACCCTCACTCAATATTTTTCAAATAATGTACACGCTGTGTCCGATTAAACCATTCCAGAAATAAAGTCCGTACGTACAGTACTGTGTATGTATAATCGTACATTGTATATATGGACTGTGAGGGCAGTGATTCATTTTCTAAAACGTGGAAAAACCGAACATCGCTGATGTAAGGGCGCAATTCTTTAATGCATGGATGTAGATTAATGATCTGGTGGATGCGACTGTGACACCCTTGAAAACTTAAGAAATTTAAAGTGTCGTCCAAAAAAACTACCTCCATTCTGATGAAAAATATATATGAGAAAATATATTTCATACTCATACCCCAACGGATTGTATCAAGAGGTGTACAAAGAGATAAAAGAAAAACCATTTGAACAAGTTAATGGTGCCTGTGACTATGAGAGAGCAGATAATCATTACTGCACTTCAGATATCAAAAAGTGGCAATAAAACTTCATTTGATCTGAAACTGTCTTTCTCATACTGTTAATCATGTTAATATACAATTATCCCATAATAAATATTTCGTTGTTGCTCTGTCGTTTAAAAACTTTTATACGAATGAGGAGAAAAAGTAATTTAAATTGTTAGTTTAACCAAATTTCGGCAGTCTTACTTACAGGTAATATGAATAGAGGTTGGCTTGCACATACATCAGGTATATACTGCCAATTTAGGGAGGAGTAATTAGAGTACAGTCACAGGGTGTATGACTTGGGTGGAATTTGCCTACAGAAAGGGGAGAAGTCAAAAGTGAGAGGAGGCGGAGGGGGGGGGGGATCACAAAACCACGCTAAGATGCAAAATAATGACCTTGCAAAGATATAAATTAAGAAAAGTGGTGGCAAGTACCCCTATGCTCCCCCAAATCCCGCCTATGGTCTAGGGGATGAAGAGCAGCACGGAACTTTGAAAACTATGCCCTGGAGCCAGGTCACCTTTCCTCGGTATTCAAATGTAATTGACAGGATACTTATGGCAGATCTTTGGGAAAATATACAAAACTACTTAATTTAAAAAAAATTATGACAAAGATAATAATTCTGATTCATACAGAAATATGAAGATCTTCCGCTTTGAATCCATGAAACAACACATTGACAGATTATGGAATTATTAAATATTGTGATCGCTAAACTTTCTTTTAGATAACATAAGCAGCTTTGCAGACATTTTTCAATGTCTTCCTTTTTATTTCTTTTTCAAGATTTCAGACACTTACTCGGTACCAATAACTAAGCGGTATGGATCGCCAGAAGACAAGAAATGCAAATATCTTAAAATAGAGGATAACTCTGGTAGCATTCTTGTTAAAATTTGGGATGACTTAGCAGAAATAGAGCTTATGCAAGGATGGAAAATATATCTCACTTTCATGAAAAAAAAGGAACATTCAAAATATAAAGATGTAGGAACAATCTTTGTCAGTTCTCCTCGCTCTCAGGTAAAGTATTAACTTTGTTCACTTGATTTTGCGCGTGTGTTGAAAATATAGCAAATAAAAGATTAGTAATTGTAGGACGGTATTTGCTATAACAGGCTTAACTATCAGAAGTTTTGTTTTATAATGAAGTCGTATGTGATAACGAATAGTGTTGTTGTTAGTTATTCTTAGTTTAGTTTAGCTTACACTTTTAGGCATGTGCACATGCCATGCAGGGAAAGCACACGTGGACTCATGAAATTTGCTGATCAACGTATGTCAGTATTTAGCTCGCCCACTCTTATAAAATTACATGATTCTAGACACTTTCCCGACCTATAATTCCCTATAACTTAAGGGTAAGCGGACATAATTTACTTTACGAAATAAGATAACATAAACAAGAGAGCAATCCACGGAGTTGCTGACCTTATCGCTTCTGCCACCTATAATTTGAAAAATGATCAAATGTTTTTCAGGAAAAATGACATAAAATTTCATATCAATTGCTTGACCTCTGACGTTTGACGTTTAAATGATATTTTGTTCAGAACACAACACTACATCACCTTCCACCAACCCACCAAGTAACATTACCCACTAAGTGCCAGTTACCCAATATTACTAATGGTTTTCTCTTGAAGCAAGTAACAAAATGTACTATTCTAATCAATTATCTGACCTCTGGCCTTTGACCAATAAACGCTGCGTTACATCTTTCCCGAGACACAACGTTTCATCATCCCTCATCAACCCACCAAGTAACAACCCAATTGGACTCGAAATATTTGCATAGGAGGTAATTAACCAAAATTTACCATTTTAAATCAATTAGTTGACCTTTGACTTTTAATCTTTAATAAAGGAAACATCCCATTATGTGTGAGACCGACCCACCAAGTAACAAACTGCACACCAACCTATCAAGGATAAATAAAATAGCAGCTACGTTACGAAATTCAACACAAAATTTACCATTATTATTTGACCTCTTACCTTTGAATTTTAAGCGATATGTCACATCTTTTCCGGGACACAACTTTCTATCATCCTTCAAAGCAACAATCCAATTGCACTTACTTTTTTTCCATAACACGCAACAATTTACCATTTTAAAATCAATTATTTGACCTCTGATTTTGACCTTCAAATGATATTTCCTATTATGTGCGGGAAATAACCCAGAAAACAATTGGACGTTTTAAAAACGTTTTCTGAAAGTAACCTTTACTTTTTTAAATATATTTTAGAAACGTTTTAAAAACGCATTTGTGTGGATGGTTTTGATACGTCCCGAAAACGTTTTCTGAGGACCTACTGAAAACAAACTTAAAACTGTTGGTTAGCATTCAAATGAAAACGTCCACAATAAACGTTAAAGACCAATTTAGAACCTAGACAAAATGTTTTCTGGTCGGTTTATATTTGCTGACCTCTGTGGTAGTGATCATTACCCTCTTCTTATACACTCCAACCTTCAAATCCCCACTGACCACACCCCAAATTGGAACCTCGAGAAGGCTGACTGGCCCCTTTTCGAAACTCTCTGTGACTCACACCTCTCCCCCCATCTCCTTGAGAATGAGGAACTTATGTCAAACTTCAGTAATATCCTTATCAACATCGCCACCTGCTCAATTCCCAAAACCTCCAAACCCCCAAATCATCCTCCCAACCCCTGGTTCCCTGATGACTGCAAAACCGCCATCAAGAACAGGAAAAGAGCCCTCAGGAACTTCAAAACTAACCCGACCACCCATAACCTCAACCTCTTTCGCATCAGCCGTGCCAAGGCCAGACGCACTATCAAGGACAGTAAAACTAACACTTGAAACAACTTCATCTCTTCTCTCACCACCAACACCCCCACTAAGAAGATTTGGAGAATGGTTAACAGCTTCCACGGCAGAGTGGGCAAATCTCCCATCTCCCATCTCTCTCAGAATGGTGACCTTCTCACCGCAAAAAAGGACATCGTTAACCACCTCGCCGCCACTTTCAGCAACATCTCATCCTCGACCAACTACTCCAATGCCTTCAAAACAAAAAAAGGTTCTGATGAAGCCCGGAAAATCACTTTTCCTTCCGACAACGCTGAAAGCTACAACGCCCCTCTCACCCTTTGAATTAAATCTAGCCATCCACGACGCTGACTGTACCTCCAAGGGCCCAGATAACATCCCCTACCAGTTCCTGAAACACCTCGGTCCCCATCAAGGCCACAACTACCCTACTCACAATCTTCGACAACATTTGGACCTCACACTCCTTTCCCCCTATATGGAGGACAGCTATTGTTATCCCCGTCCTTAAACCGGAGAAGGACGGTACCGACCCCTCCAGCTACCGCCCCATCGCCCTAACTTGCTGTCTCTGTAAAATTATGGAAAGGATTATTAATCAAAGACTAAACTGGTTTCTTGAGACCAACAGAATCCTCTCCCCTGACCAAAGCGGCTTCCGAAAACGTCGCAATACCCTAGACCAGTTAATTACGCTCGACACCGCTATCCGGGAATCCTTTGCAAAAAAGGAACACCTCATTGCCATATTTTTGACCTTGAGAAAGCTTTCGACACTACTTGGAAATACGGCATTACCCGCAAACTTCACACCATCGGCCTCAGAGGCCATCTCCCTATCTTTATTCAAAACTTCCTCTCATCCAGGCGGTTCCAAGTTCGTAATGGCCACACCCTCTCCAACCCGTACCCCCAAGAAGAAGGCGTCCCCCAAGGCAGCATCCTCTCTCCCACTCTCTTCAACCTGAGCATCAATGACATCGCGGATAACCTTGGCCCCAACATCAAACGTACCTTACATGTGGATGACTTCACCATCTTCTACTCCTCCCCTAGCTTTCCTATTGTTGAAAGTAGGCTCCAAACCAGCCTCGACCTGCTGCAAGTCTGGAGCAACAAAAGCGGTTTTAAATTCTCTAAATACAAGACAGTCTGCATGCACTTTTGTCATTTCAACAACCTCCACCCCAACCCGAACTTTGTGCTCAATGGTAATCGCATCCCAAAAGTTGAACACACAAAGTTCCTGGGTCTAACTCTAGACCCTAAGCTTACCTACATGCAACACATCACCAACCTGAAACTGAAATGCAACAGCTCCCTCAAAATCCTCAGACTCCTCTCCAACACCACTTAGGGTGCGAACCGCTTTGCTGTCCTCAAAATTTTTAGGCTCACCATTCTTGCCAAGCTTGACTACGGCAATATTGTCTACTGTGTCGCTCACAACTGATACCTCAACCACATCAACACCATCCAAAATGGAGCCCTCAGGATTTGTCTAGGTGCTTACAGGACCTCCCCAATCACCAGCCTTCATGTTGAAGCCAACGAACCCCCCTTTCTACTTAGATGTAGAAAGCTTAGCCTATCCTATGCTTTTAGGGTCCTCACCAACACACAGAACCCTGTTTACAACCTCATTAGGTACCCCAATTTCTCCACCCTCTTTGATAGGACTAAAACCCTATCCCCTCCCTTCAGCTTACGCATTAAATCAGACCTATTCCATCTCGGCATCAATCCCACCACTCTCGGCACCTTCTCCTGGCCCACTTTTTCTCCTTGGGCCACCCCTCCCTTCTGTCCACCTGGGCCTCTCCACTCATCACAAAGCTCAAACCCATCCTAACCTCTTCATCAATCTCCACAACCAAGTCAAAGACCAACTCTCAAATTACACCTCCATCTATACTGATGGGTCCAAGGAGGGCAACAAGACAGCTGCTGCTGCGGTCATCCAAGACATCACCCTCAGTAGCAGACTTCCCGACTACTCATCCATCTTTTCAGCCGAGGCTAAGGCCATTCTCCTTGCCCTCAACTTTATTGAGTACTCCCCGCTCAGCCACTTTGTTATTTTCTCCGACTCAAAGGCTGTTCTTACTTCTTTACTCAACCTTAAATGGAATAACCTCACATGCCACCTCCTCCTCCGCAAACTCCTTTCTCCCACTCTCTGCAGAAGAAGTATTCTTTTCTTCTGGATACCCAGCCATGTTGGCATCTCGGGTAATGGCAGGGCTGATGCAGCCGCTAAGCTTGCCCTCACCTTCCTCCCTGCCCCTTTTTCCCAAACCCTCTCTGACATCAAACCGCTTATCGCTTCCCTTGTTCGGGACCGCTGGCAAACCTCATGGAAGTCACAAATTGATAACAAATTCCATGTCATCCAGCCCACAATTCCGATCAAAGCCACCATCAACAACCTCTCTCGTTTTGACAACGTTCATATTACCCGTCTTAGAATTGGTCACACTTATCTCACCCACTCCCACCTCCTTATTGGCTCCCCCCAACCCCTCTGCAACAATTGCCACTGCACCCTCACAATCCATCACGTTCTCCTTGCTTGCCCCCTGTACAACCTTTCCAGAGCTTCCCTTGCTCCCTACAACTCAATTGCTGAGTTCTTCCAGAAAAATTCTCCGGATAAAATTATCTCCTTCCTTCATCATGCCTCCCTCCACGACCATATTTAATTCTCCTCTTCCACCTCCTCTCTACTTTGTTTTTCTTCCAACCATGCACCTGCCCTCACGATCACAGCTTTCTGACCTTTTGTTTTTAAATTTCTCTCATTCTCCCTCTGTTTCCTTTACTTCCTACCTCTAGAATGATCTGACCTCTCAGGCACAATTTGACCTTAGTTGTTGTAGTGCCGTTAAGCCATCATCAAACAAACATGTTT
>JAIGNY010000608.1:27500-50000 GCA_020152595.1 Chiridota heheva
GTGGCTGAAAATCAACACAAAGTTCGATCATTTGATTGATAGAATGAAGACAATTTCTATTTTAATGATAAAATCTGCTCAGAATCATTTGGTTTACCATTTCTAAACAGGCAGAGGGGAAATTGTTCCTGCAAATTGAGTAAATTTGGGCACTATTAGGGGCCTCAGGGCGAAGCCTTACAATTAGCTTGAGTCAAGGAGTGAAATCCCGGAAGCTCTGAAGATTTCTTGTTTTTTATGCTCCAAAATGCTTTAAAATCAACACAAATTTCCAAATTGTAAGTGATAAAGAGAAGACAATTTCATATTTGCTTAAACTTATTCAAATAAGTATTTGCATAATTTCCCTGCAAATTGAGAACATTTGGGGAAAATTGTGAGGTTCATGGGCGACGCCTTGGAAGCTGGAAAGCAGCGGCGTAGGAAAATATTTGAACTGAGGCCAAATTTTATCATTTTCCTCAACAAACCTCAGTACATGTAAGTCTCTTATAATGGTCCAAAAACTCTTTGTAAGAGAAGGGGGAGGGGAGGGAGGAAAGGGGGAGGAAGGAAGGGAGGAGCGTTTGTTAAATTATTGGTAAAATACAGTATGGCACCATTTCCCAAACAATGAAGAAAAATTCGAAAAGGAAGTAAATGTCCTGAAAATATCCTTGAACAAAAAAAGAAGCAAATTTCACGAAAAAGAAGGAATTGCACAAGAATTAATGCAAATTTCACAAAAATCAAGGAGATTGCACAAGAATTGAAGCAATATGGCACAATTTCCCAAACATTGAAGAAAATTTCCCGAAAATGAAGTAAATGTCCTAAAAATATCCTTTAGGAAAATTGAAGGAAATTTCACGACAACTGAAAACAACTTCTACAAATTCGAAAATATTCTCCCAAAACTGGAGGAAATTTAGCAAAAATTGAAGCAAGCTTCACGAAAATGAAGAAAATTTTACGAAAAGTGAAGGAAATTTCCCGAAATGAAGGAAATTTCTTAAAAATTGAAGCAAATTGCACAAAACTCGAAAAAAAATTCCCAAAAATTAGGCAATGGAATCTGACCTGACTCATCAAAATCAATTCTTTATAACCTTAATTATTGAGAGAACAAATTGGTACTTGCTTCCCCCCTCCCTCTCAGTATTTTTTGTATACTTGCCTTGCCCCCTGGACTCGGTTCCTACGGCCCTTCTCGGAAGCCTGGGTGGTTTGAAATTAACACAAATTTCTAAAATATAAGTGATGAAAAGAAGACAATTTCAGATTCTATATACAATATCTACTCGGATAAAAATAGTACCATTTCAAAACAGGCAGAGAAGAAATTTACCCTGGAAATAGAGAACATTTGGTCATAATTGTGGATTTATGGGCGGAGTCTTTGGAGGAGCCCAGGGTCGAAGCTCTGGAAGCTAAGAAGACTTTTTGTTTTTAATGTCCGAAAAATGATTTAAAATCAACACAAATTTCTAAAACGTAAGTGATGAAAAGAGGACAAATTCAAATTCGAATGTTAAAATATACTCAGAGAGTTGGATAAACATTTAGTTTACCATTTATAAGCAGGCATAGGACAATAATATGAATTTCCCCTGAAATTGATAAAACTCGGGCAAAATTGTGGAGTTCATGGACGAAGCCATGGTCTGAAGATTTCTTGCCCCCGGAAGCTATGAAGATTTATTGTCTTGATGCCCCAAAATGTTTAATAATCAACACAAACTGATCAATTTCAGAAAATCAACACAAACTGGTCAATTTCGAAATTTCACCTAAAAATTGAGATTTTTCGGGAAAAATTGTAACGCTCAAGGATGAAGTCTTGGGCTAAAGTTTTTTTTCTCCCCAAAGTGGCTTAAAATCAACACAAAAAAGCGAAATTTAATTGATAAGAAAAATTTAATTCTAATAATATAATCTGGCATCTGGGCTACCATTAAGACTGTCAGGCAAAAGAGAAACTTTTCCTAAAAATTCGTCCACAATATTGTTGGGTTCATGGATGCAGCTCTGATAGAGTCCAAGTTTCTAGTTTTTGATGCCCAAAAACTGAAAATGACTCTAAACGTCTCTTGCAGTTGCCCGATCCGAGCCATCATGCCAATTCAAATGAAGATGATTCTGATATCTCAACGGTTCAGGCGTGATTGAAATGTATCTCTAATTTAAACAGAACATACAGACAGCCAACATTTTAAATCTGTTCCCGACTATGATACCGATCTTTGACCCAAGTACGATGTTGCTAGAATGATGCCGAGTCAGGCTGTCAGGCGGATATGATTCTGATATAAAGATTCGGTCAGGATTGAGATGTATCTCCGATTTAAACAGTACATCTGACATTTTACATCTCTGCCCAACTTAATGCTCAAGTATGATGTTGTCAGCATCATGCCGAGTCGGCGGTCGAGAGGATATTATTTGGATATCAAGCTTAGGCGGCCATTACTGAGATATACTCTGATACCAGAATAAGAGTGCACCCGTCATTCGACATTTCATCCTGACTAAGATCGGTATCTGTATTTGGCCAACAAAGGGGAGCAAAAAAGTTTTAAGGGGAGTTAAGGGAGCAAAAAAGTATGATTTTGTCCCAAAAAAAGTATTTTGAAGAAGAAACAAAAACCAACAGATATAACCATATTAATTTTCCTACAATTTTGTTTCAATACTAAGAGTAGTAAGATGAGCCTATACAGGGAGTGACCAATCAGGAGCAAGTATTCGTAATTCTCCTGATTATTCATTAATAAATTGGCAAATTTCATGAATAATTCTGATTTATGCAAATTGGGTGGAATACTGGCTCCTGATTGGTCACTCCCTATATAGGCTCCTCGTAATTTACCACACGACCGAAGGTCGTCGAATCTTTTATAGGGAATGTGATAAACACACAATAAAACAATGTCTTAATTTAATTTCTCTTTCTTATATCTATGGTGGCTCTTATAAAAGCCTTTGAGTTTTGTATCGATCGTTCGATTGATCTACTGTCCTCCGGTGGCCCCTGATGTTGACCGTCTCCTTCGTAGGTTTCTTTTGTCGTGTTCTTTTGCCATGATGAAAGCAGCAATGTAAAAGTTCCATATGCTGTTCCCACAGGTTGACACGTCTTGGTAAGCATGGACAACGGCTGCTGTAATTTCATCGCCTTCTGCATGATGAAACTTGTATTTGAAAGGTGCTAAACAGTTGCATCTGCTTTCAAGGTGGTCTATAACTTTATCGTAGTCGATAGATCTAGAACTCCATTTTTCTCAGGAATTTAAACATTTGCATGGCTAAGACTTCCCACTCCATGATGTGTTTGCTTTGTATAAGAATGAAAAGAATGGTTCAGGTTTGCTTAATTTATGCATTGTGTTCCAATCTCATGACCAATAAGAAGCCAGAAAGGTATAATGTCATCCGAGTTGGTAGCGCTCTTTTGAGGAAAAATGACACAACTGAACAAACGATAAGAACAAATTATTGATCAGCAAAACGATAAGAACAAATATGGACGATACAATGTTACATAACAAAAACCATAAGAAAATTCATTTGACAGAGCATAACAAACGATAAACATGGACGCTACAAACGATAAGAACATTTATGGACAACAAACGATAAGAACAAATTTGGACGATACAATTTCACATGAAAAAAAAAAACGATAAGAAAATTCAATTGGCAGAACAGAACAAATACAAACGATAAGAATAAATTTCGATGCAGTTTGAGTCGTACTTTCACACCCGGTAGAAGCACTTTGTTTTGAGCAAATGTGTCGGAGTAGAGGGGTCCCATCATCTCGAAGACTTTGTTGTTTTTTATTTTAATGAAACGTTTTTGAAGTCCCCACTTGCTGATGGTACCGGCCGTAAAATCGTTGAAGTTCATATGTCCTGCAACGTCTTTAAAGTAAAATTGAGACTGCAGATGTGTGTCTCTGCCTTCTCTGTCGTACTTGGGCAAAGTCTCTATCATCGCTTTGTAAGGGATTGTCGGTGTCGAGTCACTGATGAGTTTGCCATTGAGGGCCAGGTCTAGTTGCGAAAACATCGAATGCATCAACAGATTGACAGGAGCCACCTTTTCATCGTCTGTGGAGGCGTCGCAAATGCTTCCGTCTGCGTTGGTGATTTTCACTTTGACGTAAAGTTGGGTGTTGTTGATATCCAGATACTTGCTTCGTGTTCCGGGAATGAGGCATTTTATCGATCCCATAGAGTTTAATTATCCAAACGGACGGTATTCGATGTATTCGCTGTCTTCTATCACCATTTGTATCGGAGAAACACTAAACAGATCCATTCAACTAAAACATATCTCGCTTTTCTGTTAAACGGTACCTTTTTGTCCGTCAGGCCACGATTGCCTTTTCATTTTGGCGGTCCGCGTCCAGGTCGCGATCGTTTCTTTTTTGGAAGTGAAGTACTGCTGTTGCTGCAGAGTGGCGAAAATCCACAAATAATAGGAATGGGCGAGACCGGTAAGATCGCGTTACCGGAGTATCGAAAAGCCGATGCGGGTATGAACTGAATGACAATGGTGTGCGCAGAGGTGTAGGATAACCAGAAGACGGAGAAAAGGCGATGGGCGTCTTGGTGTTATCAAGCGATGTGGTTTGCGAGGTCTTCTTCTTCTCCTTCTCCTTCTCCTTCTCCTTCCCCTTCTCCTTCTCCTTCTCCTTCTCCTTCTCCTTCTCCTCCTTCTCCTTCTCCTTCTTCTTCTTCTTCTTCTTCTTCTTCTTCTTCTTCTTCTTCTTCTTCTTCTTCTTCTTCTTCTTCTTCTTCTTCTTCTTCTTCTTCTTCTTCTTCTTCTTCTTCTTCTTCTTCTTCTTCTTCTTCTTCTTCTTCTTCTTCTTCTTCTTCTTCTTCTTCTTCTTCTTCTTCTTCTTCTTCTTCTTCTTCTTCTTCTACTTCTCCTTCTCCTTCTCCTTCTCCTTCTCCTTCTCCTTCTTCATCTTCATCTTCTTCTTCTTCTTCTTCTTCTTCTCTTTCTCCTTCTCCTTCTCCTTCTTCTTCTTCTTCTTCTTCTTCTTCTTCTTCTTCTTCTTCTTCTTCTTCTTCTTCTTCTTCTTCTTCTTCTTCTTCTTCTTCTTCTTCTTCTTCTTCTTCTTCTTCGTCTTCTTCTTCTTCTTCTTCTTCTTCTTCTTCTTCTTCTTCTTCTTCTTCTTCTTCTTCTTCTTCTTCTTCTTCTTCTTCTTCTTCTTCTTCTTCTTCTTCTTCTTCTTCTTCTTCTTCTTCTTCTTCTTCTTCTTCTTCTTCTTCTTCTTCTTCTTCTTCTTCTTCTTCTTCTTCTTCTTCTTCTTCTTCTTCTTCTTCTTCTTCTTCTTCTTCTTCTTCTTCTTCAACGAGCCACGTTGTCTAAGTACTTGACGCTTGTACTTGGTCGGGATGTTAGAACAAGCCGAAATTAACAACTTGCGTCGATATTTGACAAGGGCTTTCTTTTGCGAGGGAGTCAGTTTCACCGCTCTATCAGAGACGTTCATTACACATTTGCAAAGACAATGCAGCAGTTGATTACTGGCGCGTTCCAAACCGTGACGGCATTGTTTTGATGTGCTTTCGGCGATTGCTCTAAGATAAGGTTCTTGATGATACCACTTCTCCGTGACGAATGAACGCACCCCACTTGGGTAGATGTATTTTATTTCCTCCGCACATCCACAAATGAAAAAAAAAACAGTTTAAAGATCCAAAAGATTGCATCGAAGCATTTCACTTCTTTGCCATAGCTTGCCATAACGTTGGCTGAAGAGAAAAGAAAACGACGTTAGTTTTTATCTAGGTAAATACACGTGACGACGGCCGAAGAGTCATGTTTGTAAACGAAATTGATCGGGCGTTTAAGGGGTGGAATTGATAAAAAGAAATCCGTATGGTTCTCGCGTGGCATCGGCATAGGCTTCTCGGACGTACCGTAAGTGACCAGGAAACATCTGGCGAGCCAAATGATCAGTAGAAGAATTATCTCGAGGGTTTTTGAAAAATGCGAGATAATGAGTGTTGAGACCGCCTTTAAAAAAACAAGTTTTGCACGAGAAGTACTACAGATAGATTACAGTGATGACTGCCTTTTGTGAACAACGCAGTCACGACAGGATTCAGCTCGCTCATCAAATCGTCGATAACAAGCAGCTTCCTATGATCTGCATCCAATCGTTTCAGTTCTTCTTCACCAAATAATCCTTCGATGAATTCGACATGAGGTAAAGCTTGTCACAATGCCTCATAATCGGATTGGTATTCAGCGTAAAACCAATACACGCGTTCGGGAGGTGGAACGATTAATTGCTCGCGACATTCCAACAGCGTTCTCACCCACCGGGATCTTCCCACATCCTGTCGGTCTTGCGACGCTACAAGTGAAAGGATGATGTAATGTTTCATTCAACATCTCCATCGCTTGAATGATACGATTAAACTTACTTCGCTCATATTATCTTTTAAGAAAAAAAAAAACGATAATTTCCTTTCTATATTTTAAAAGATTTTAGTATTTCGAGCAATCGATCCCTAGTTTAATATATTATGTATATAGATTGTGAAATTTACCTGAAGCCAAATAGATTATGAGAGTCAACTTGTACTTAGATTGTGAAAGTCACCTTCAGACAGAATGCGCGGACATCTTGGCATCATGCCAATTGATATAAATTGGCGGGAATTCCTCAGAATTACATCATTCTATCTTTCGATCTCGACAAATCAACATCATCTGTCTTTTACCTGTCAATCAACAGATCATGGCCCAACGCATGGTAGATTTGTTAGCTCAAGGCTGAACGTTGGAAACAAGCAACACTCATAGACGAAGTTATTTTTTCAATCACTGAACGGGCGAAAAACGTTAGGAATTGCCGGATGGGTTTGAGGAGATTTAAAACAGGGAAGACTTAATGGATTATGATGCACAAATCGATACCGAGGAATGGAATATCGAGGATTGGAATGCACAAATCGACACAAAGGAATGGGATATCAACTCCCAGGAATGTGAACTGGAGGAGATGATTGCAAGGGGAGGTCTACCCGAAGAACTCAATACGTTTGTGAATTAATTAATTGCTGAAAACATGTCAATGTCTGATGAACAATTATTACAATTACCCGTCGTTTGTGAGTTTTTACCGCTTGTTTTTACCGTTGATGAAATAGAAAGGCTCAATCAAGTTGGGGGAGCCGAGGCTATGGATGTTAAATCAGATGAAACGGACGAGGCTATGGATGTCAACGATGAACCACACGACGAAGAGGCCGAAAAGGTTACCGTCGAGAGTTGCTACCGCATCGTGGACACCATAGCACGCCATATTTTCAGGTACAACTCGGAGGCAAACGAGCACGTTGTGCGGCTCGACAAGGAGAGCATTGGTTGACTAGTCAATCAAGAGCAGGACGTTGTCAACGTATTACATGCTATTTACGAAAGTCTCATCGAACAAATGGTAGAAGATTTTGATGCTCAAAATCGTGTGGGTTTCGAGATTCATGCACCCAGTCTGGATTATCTGATATGGGTTCAACTCATGCGTAGAGATCAAGTGAGCGTGCAGCGTCTTCTAATAGCCATTTTTCGAGTTTTACAATCAAAGACTGCTTTTGTGCTCGACGGAGACGTTGAAATCAGATCGAGTGATTCAAATTGAGATGCCTCAAGAAAGTGGACGTGCCAACATAAAAGACTGGACCCTCAGAAAACGCTCTATGATCCGTATCGTAAACAAAGACCACCTCTGTCTAAGCCGCGCTCTCGTGATCGTTAAAGCCCGCATTGACAAAAAGAACGATAACCTCGTCAACTGACAAATCATCCGTCGAGGTTTTGGTGAGCAAACGAGGCTCGCCAGAGAGTTACACGAATGAACCAGCGTTGCCATGGATCCATGTGGTTTGGAAGAAGTAGAGCGTTTTCAAGCCGTGCTATCCGATTACCAGGTGAATGTAGCTACAACAAACCCACACGACTTGTTTCTATTCAGAGGACGCCCTCGTGAGAGAAAAAATCTTCACTTCACTTCCTAGACTACTGGATACCCATTACTTCTGTGACATTTGTGTAAAGGGTACGAAGTTTTCGTTTGTGAATGTTGTTTCAATGCAACAAAAGAGAAATACCAGTTGACCGAATGGATATATTGTGAAGATTGCAACCGATCCTTAAAAAGTCTAACATGTTTTGCAAATCACAAGAGGATCCCGAAAAGAAGCAAAGTCACGATCAAACCCAAACCCAAAACAGAACCACGCACGATCTGTCAACGCATTCGTCGTTGTACTACTTGTGGAGTAATGGTCAAAGGCCAACACAAATGCGGTCAACAATACTGCAGAAACTGTGAGAGTCACCAACCGTTCGACCATCTTTGTTACATACAAACGATCATAGGAGGAGTAGGAGGAGAGCTAATTGTGGACGACGAAGAAGCTTGTGATATTCTCGGCCTGGGAGACGAGCTGATGAAAGAAAAGAGCCTTCCTCTAAAATATATCTTTTTTTTCTGATTTCGAATGCATGCAGGAAGATAAGCTTGATATTAACACGTGCCAAACTATTTTATTACACATTGTGTTTGTTTTAACTGTATCCAAAACGAAGATATCCATCAAGATTGTGCGTCATGTGGTAAACGAAAACACGTCTTTTCGGGAAGAGACACTCCAAAAGATTTTTGCAGTTAGTTGCTTTCTCCAGAAAACAAAGGAAAACACCACCATTGCTCACAACATGAAGGGATACGACGGTCATTTTATTCTTGATCACATGAATAGCATCGGAATGTGCCCCAACGTTGTAATGAGTGGAGCCAAGCTGATAAGCATCAACTTGAAGAAAAAAGCCAGGAACAAGAAAAAGAAAGATGTCACGACCCTGAGGATTATCAATTCGTGTAACTTTATTCCGGCTCCTCTCTCTTCTTTTCCCAAGACGTTCGGGTTAACGGAAAAAAAGAAGGCTTATTTCCCGTACCATTTCAACACTCAGCTCTACGAAAATTACGTCGGTCCTTGCCCTGCAGTCGGAAACTACAATACTGATCAAATGAAACCTGCTCAACGCAAAGATTGTCTCTTATGGTACAAAGGACAGAAGAACAAGACTTTTGACATGGCTCGTGATATGTACCAGTACTATTGCAACAATGTAGAACTACTCCGGCTAGAATGTTTGCATTTCCGAAAAGCGTTTGTTGAAACTACAGGCGAAGATCTATTCGAAAAATGCATAACTATTTCCCTGGCCTGCATGCGCATGTTTCGACGAAAGCTCATTCGTACCAATACGATCGCCCTGGTTCCTTATTCGGGATACGAGAATGACATCCAATCCGTGAAAACCCTTCAATGGTTGAAATGAATCGAACAATGAAAGGGTCGGCAACTACAACACGCCCGAACTCTCGAAGAAGAAAAACACATCGGTTTTTACAAAGTAGACGGATGCGATGAGTCGTCAAAGACAGCCTACGAGTTCTACGGTTGTCCTATCTGCTACCCGAACAGAGAACATAAACTGCCAAAGGTCGAAACAACCGTCGAAGATGTCCACGATTAGCTTACCCGTAAACGAAACTGGTTGAACAACGAAGGTCTTCGGCAAGGCTGGCAACTAGTGCAAATCTGGGAATGCGAATTTTGAGACGAAGTGGAGAGAACCCCGCACATGAATGATTTCGTCGATAACCTGGAACTGAGCGAACCTCTTCAGCCGAGAGATACGTTCTTCGGCGGACCGGCAAATGCCATCAAGCTTCATCAAGTCGTCAAAGAAGATGAACAGATCAAGTGCGTCTATGTCTGCTCACTCTACCTTTACGTCAACAAGTATTGTAAATACCCTATCAGCCATCCGGATATTATCACAACCCCGGACACGACCAACGTATGTGACTACGAAGGACTGATACAATGCACTGTCTTGCCTCCTCGTATCTGTACCACCCCGTGTTCCCGGTCCGATGTCGAGGAAAACTCTTGTTTCCATTGTGTGCCACCTGCGCAAAGACTATGGCCGAAGGACGATGTAAACACCCCGATGAATACCAAGCGCTTCACGAGACGTGGGTGAGCTGCGAGTTACCGAAAGCCGTAGCGATGGGGTACAGGGTGTTACATATCGACGATGTGTAGCATTTCAAGGATTCGGTGCAGTAAGATCCTGAAACGGGAGAGGCCGGTTTGTTCACGGCTTATAATAATACGTTTCTGAAAATGAAACAGGAAGCGAGCGGACTGCACTACGCCAACATCGCCAAGAATGATGGAAAGCGAACGTTGGCTCAGCTGATGCTCAAACCCTTTTGGGGAAAGTCGAAGTGCACTTACCAAGACGGAATTTATCAACACTCTTGAAAAATTCTACAAGCTGTTGACGGACAAATCGAAAGAAGTAAAATACGTGCAGTTCGACGACGAGTTCACTGCTCGCATCCAATTGGTCGACACGAAAAAATACGTCGAAGTATCGCCCACACGAACATTTGCAACGCAGCTTTTACCACGGCTCATGCCCGCTTAAAACTCTACAATTACATCGAACGACTGGGGGAGCGCGTCCTCTACTTGAACACGGATTCCGTGATTTACGTCAGCCGACCAGGAACCTACGATCCATCCCTCGGTAACTTCACTGACATCACCGAGTTTGTTTCCGGAGGCGCAAAGAGCTACGTTTACAAAGCACGTGCGACTAGAACAGGCGCCGTAATCGTGGGGGAGTGCTATGTCAGAGGCATCACGTTGGAACATAACGCCATTCAATCAGTCAACTTCGAGGCGATGATCAACATGGTAAATCACGTGGATCCTGGAACGGGTTGAACTCATCATTCCTGTCCATTATTCACACAGCATTAGGAGAAACGGTCTCAGCACAGTTCTCACCAGATCCATTACCAAGGATTACAGACTGGTCTACGACAAACGCGTCATCCAAACAGATCTTTCAACCCTCCCGTACGGTTATTGAAAGGGCGCCACCATAAACATTCATCTAAAAAAAAACATTAAAGAGATAGATGAGAGTTGAGATGATTCATTTAATCAAGGGTATTTTAAATGAACAAGAGACATTTGTGTGGGATAGCTTTGGTGGCCTATACTATCAAAAGGTCCACGTCAAAAAATCACAGAGTACGGAAATTTGATTGTCAGAGTGCTGAAACTGAATTTAAAGAAAATCACTTGGATCCCGTGTATTTCGCCCGTGTTTCATTATGATTAAAGATCAGAGGCAATGCTAAAGATTTTGCGAAACTTCAGTTGTAGATTGTACAGTGATGAAGAAATGTACGCCTTCAGGCCAAAAGCTTTTCATGCCTGGCTGGAAAGAAACGATGTATCAATCGGGTTGAATATACGATCATTAAAAACAGATCTTCAAGCCGTATATGTTCCCACACTGAACCCTAGATACAGAAAGAGCGCCACCATTAACATTGTGACGTCATTATTGCTTTGCTCTGATTGGTCAAAAAGAACATAAAAAGGAAACATCGTCAAAGCTCGATTTGCACAGAATTGCGGACGTACTGCCTCCATGGTCTCTGTTTGCGTTTTTGGTCAATTACAGCATTTTTTTGCTGCACTTTTGCACTGTGCCCCTGCCATGCTGTCACTTTTAGTTTTCTTAGTTTAGATTAGTGAGCATAGTTTGGCCTAGTGTTGCTAGTTTTTCTTAGTCTAGTTTCTTAGTTAGTTAGCTTTTTTTTTGTTGCTTCCTTTTTTTTCTTCTTGGCCTAGATTAGTTATGTTAGTTTTAGTTTAGCTTTATTTCTTAAGTTTTTGCCTTTCGCCTTATCTATTATTTTCTCACAGTCATGACCTCTAGGGAGGCCAACAAACGTAGTCTCCCCCCAAGGTCGCCGGGGGTGTCCTGGGAGGGGGCCGATGATCAATCACCCGAGGCGAAGAAAGCCTTGTTTGACTCAAAACAAGCCTTGTTCGCCTCGGTTGGTCATCGACCTGGACTTCCAGGAACCCACTGGGGACCTGGGGACTGACTCTACCGTCATCTTGAACGATGACCCGGCATCTTTCACCACCGTTGGACCTAGTCCTAACCGTAAAAGGGACCCTGCTTCTTCCACAGGGTCAATTCAACCTATTTTTATCTCTAAATTATTGGAAAACTTTCAGTCTGTTAAGGATTTCATCACTGAAGTTAAACGTCTCAAACCTGACGCTACCCTCTCTTCAATCCGAAGAGCGGGTAAAGATTCTTTCCAACTACAACCGGCCAATTTTGACTCTTTTATTCAACTTTCAGCCGACTGGCCTGAAGGTGCCTTCGGAGGCACCTTCACCTTATCCAAAGCCAGGCCTGTCCTTTCGAAACCAGGAGGCCACCCAGTCGTCGTTGTCAAGGGGGTAGATCTCTCTCTTGACATCGACGACATCAAAGCTGACCTCACTAGGCAGAAAGTTGATTTTCTACGTATTTCCCGCATCACTAGTCTAAGAACAAATAGACCAACTCCACTAATTAAAATCACTATCAGTAATCCCCAGCAAGCCAAATCCTTAGTTGAAACCGGTCTTAAACTTTTTGACCTAGTTCAGTTAACAGTAGAGTACGCCCACCCTCCCTTCAAACCCATAATGTGCCGCTCATGTCTGAGATTTGGCCATTTGATCAATTCTTGCACAAACAAGTATGTTTGCTTCCGTTGTGGAGGAGATCATTCCCTCTATGCCTGCCCCCGTCCCAGAGACAGCCCCATTTGCGCCAACTGTGTCGAAGGGCATGTAGCCACTTATGCTGGCTGTAAGTTTTATAAGGAGCAGGCATTATCCCAGGCCAGAGCCAATCTAAAACCCATTATACAGCCACAAATTTACTCTGCCCCACGACAAGAACCCACAACGAATCTAAAACCTGATACCCAACCCCCTCACTCTATACTCGATTCTAACCAATTTCCACAACTGCAACGTCAACAACCCCCACAGACTCGAACGTCTCAGACAACCAACCCAGTCACTAATACCAGAACGTACAGTGCTGCAGTCACTGACCAGAACACCAGGCTGCAACACTCCAACACCCGAACTAAAACGCACTCCAATGACACCGAACAACAACAAACTAGGACCAGACCACCTCAAACTCACCGACATACAACTGCAACATCAGATCACAAAGACAACTACGCCTATATAGTAATATCCCCTACCGACTTTACTAACCTAATTGTACGAACAACCTCTATTATTATCAATAATCCTGAAGCAGATCCTCGTATGGTAGGCGAGACCATATCCAGGGCCATGAGCAGCATCTGTGGCTATCTGCCAGACTCATACCTCATTGCCAAATCATTAAGCACTTTAGATAACCTCATTACCGGCCCACACTGAGTATGGAAAACCTAGCCCATATTAATCTCAGAGGTTTAAAACCCAATAAATTATTACTTGAAAAATTTGTACTTGACTATAACCTAGATATTGTATCCTTAAATGAAACTCTAACAACCTCATCTAAAGATTTTAAATTCATAGATTACCACCTAATATCAGTTGATAAAGTCCCTAACCCCATTAAAAATGTCTCTACAAGAGGTATTGCCCTACTAATAAAAAACTCCCTTCCCTACAAATTAATTAACAAAGGAATAAACCCATGTGAATTTATCACTATCTCTACTAAAATAAATAAACTCACATGTAAAGTAACAACACTATACTCAAGTCCATCTAACCATCTACCTATTGACTTTATCAAAGATTTTTCTTCAAAGGGCAATCATATTGTACTAGGTAACCTTAACGCTAGACATACAAATTTCGGTGATCATACAATTAACCGTAATGGTACCCTTCTAAATGAACTATGTATTAACTCCAAACTAAAGGCAATATTAAACTTTCACCCAACCTACATTAGCCATACAGGTAATGGCTCCATTCTTGATCATGTTTTACTTTCACCGAAATTACTTAATACTTTCAAACAATTCAAAGACACTTTTGACCTTGAATCTGATCACCTACCAATCTTCCTATCAATTAATCCATGCCCTAATATTAACTCCCAAGGCCCATTTGCTATTAATACCTATTTTATACCAATTAAGGCTAATTGGAATATTTTCAAAAACTTCTGTAATGAAAATATCCAACCCTCTGAATCTTTAAGCACTTGTATCCAAATAGATGAAGCCATAGTTATATTTACTAAAAACGTGCTAGAAGCAATGGTAACTTCCATCCCCTTAAAGAAAAATACTCAAATGGACCCTAAAATTCAATTACCACCTAAAATCGAAAGTCTAATTAAAGCCAAACGCAAACTCCGTAGACGTCAGCAACGAAATCCGACTAACTCTCAGATCAACAATAATTCAACATTAACTCGAAAAATTAACCTAGCAATTAAAGAATTTAGAAAAGATCAACTTAATAAAATATGTAATTCCCTCCACACCATATCCGATTCACAATCATTTTGGATTTTTTTTAGTAAACTTGCAGGCAATGCCCGTAACTTTAATATCCCCAACCTACACCATAATAATATAAATGCCACCACCCACTCCGATAAAGCGGAACTATTAAATAACACCCTTGCGTCAGTGCAACAGGATTTTAATTCCCCAGACTTTGACCCAATAGCATATGCTGGGGTTAATCATTATGTTTCCATAAATAACCTTCTTTTCAAACCCCTACTTATACCAGATATGACTACCTCCTCTGACACCGACGAATCATTAAATATCGAAGAACTAGTTCTAATCATCAAAAACCTTAAACTCAAAACCCCCGGTATTGATCAAATACCGAACTATGTAATTAAAAAACTTCCAACTCAAGCTCTTAATTCCCTTCTGCTCATTTTTAATGCTTGTTTTACCCTAGGTTATTTTCCCCTAGCATGGAAAATAGCTAGAGTCACATTCATCCCTAAACCTAATAAAAATAATACTAGCCCCTTGAACTATCGTCCTATTTCTCTATTATCTTGCCTAGGGAAGCTACTTGAAAGATTATTAGCTAGCCGTCTGTCCAGTTACTTGGAAGACAATAACCTTTTCAATGATTTCCAGGCTGGCTTTAGAGCTAACAAAGCCACTACTGACCATATGCTATCCTTATCTGAGGACATATACTCCAACTTAAATAACCACTGTTCTACTCTTGCTTTATTTCTTGACGTCGAGAAAGCATTCGACGCCGTTTGGCATAATGGTCTTAGATTTAAACTGTCCTGCCCGACCCTCAAGATTCCCAACAAAATAACACGTATTTTATCAAATTTCTTAGATAATCGCCAGGTATTCACTGAATTACATGGCTTCCGTTCAACTTTATTTATACCTAAAGCAGGAGTCCCACAAGGTTCTGTTTTAAGTCCTCTCCTATTTAATATCTATGTCAATGATATCCCACCTCCAACTGACCCTGTTAAGGTTTCCCAATTTGCCGATGATATTGCAATCTGGGCCATTATGCCAAAACCTACTGTTCATATCAAACGTATTCAAAACTATACTAATATTTTACTAAAATGGTGCCTTAAATGGAGAATTAAGATTAATCCATCTAAAACAGTTTCACTACCCTTCTACTTTAAACAACGTATATACCCGACCATTAATATGTATGGCAAAAAGATTAACCATTCCACACATGCGAAATTCTTAGGTATTATCTTTGATTCCCATATCAAACATAAAAATTGGCTAATCCATTTTAATGAAGTAAAACGCAAGTTAAATATTCGCTTTGCCCAACTTATCAGACTTCGTGGAACTAATATTGATTTTAAACATTCTAATCTGCGTATTTACAAACAATATATTAGACCAGTAGTGGAATACGGAGCCCCTGTGTTATACAATATATCAAATGCTACCTTTACCAAACTCCAACTCTTCCAAAATAAATGCCTAAGATTAGCCTTACACCTGCCTCGTTCAACTAACATAAAAACCCTCCATTTACTTGCCAAAACTCCCCTAGTAAAAGATCGCTTTAAAACCCTATTATCAAAATACCTCCTAACTCCTCCTAACTTCACACATAAAAAACAAATCCAAAATAACCAACCGTTTCGCTAAACACATTCATAAAAAAAACCTATAGGTCAGCTTTTAACATATATAAGTTTAACACGTAGTGAATTTGCTTCAAACTCAAGAAATGTATTCATTGTTTAATTCCCTTAACCCAACGTACCAGGTCTTTCAGAGACAACTCATTGTTATACATGTGTTGTGAGAGCATTATATGCTCCATTGACTTATTAAACTATTTCTTTCATCGACTGGTTAATACACAGTGTGAGCGTGGCACATAGTGCTACGTTCACGCTGTGTATATCATAATGGTCTTCTGTAGAAGACCATTTTCCCCCAGGTGCTGTGATTGGCCGAAGTATGACATTTGTCTTACATCTTGTATTATGGTCTTCAGTTGAAGACCATTTTTCCACCTCGCCTACCATACCATACTATTACTTACAATCTACACACTTGACTAATTTTGACTTCCCCTGTATTACACATGTAATATCATACTAAGACCAGGACAGTTTATATCACAGTTTATATCATCTTACTACTGATACACACTCTGTTAAGCATTATTATCACTAGCATTCCATTTTTACTGGTAAAGTTATTCTCTTAATATTACTACTTAATATAATTCTGAAACTAGCAGAACTATAACTTACTTGTGTATGTGAACATCCTTGTAACCTATTTATTACTGTAGTTATGGACACCGGACTGTAATTCAAGCCATTTTTGCATACATCCATATCATATTTTGATACTATTAGTGCTTATGAGTGTCTGTCTGTGTGTGCATATTTTTTTTTGTATTTGTAAATGTATGCACGGATAGACACTTTTACCTATATTTAAATATTTACTTATATCGAGCCATTTATCTATGTTATACGACTGACTTTACACATATGACCTCATTTACTTGACTTGGCAGAGTTCCTTGACACTCTTGACACTCTTGCTACTTACTGTTTGTTTGTCTATGCATATCCATTGTATCTGTAAATGTATAGACGAACAAACACCTCTTTCTATTATACTACGCTCATCTATTATTAGTACATACCACACAGACTCTAACGCTACTAAACCGAAATACCTTTCCATTATTTAAGCCGAACTTGAAAGACATACTACCGACCTCGTACTGTATCGCAAACACTGCTTCATCCCGGTGTTATCGACACCTTGTATTTACTAACTTACTCAGGACACTGACCTACTTAAATCCCCCCTATCTTACCACTTAGCCTACTCGTTAGAAATTATCTATACTCTATTGGTATACCTGGGAGGCAGGAGCATATGTATGCTTCTGGTTTACTCCTTATTCATTTATTTATATTTATTCTTGGTATTTTCATAACTTTAGAGGTCAGTTTACTATATTAATTACCTATGACTCTCAATTATCTTTGATTAATATTATTTTGTTGATGACCGCTTAGCCTTGACTATGGATTGTTTTTTTTTTTTTTTTGGGGCTTTGTCATTTGTTTCACTTGACTTATTTTTCTTGCCCCAGGCTCTGTGAGAGTCACTTTGGATTCTTGATTTTTTTTTTTTTTTCTCTCATACGTATCTCTTAGTTTAACTTTAAGTGACAGCATGGTACCGGGCACAGGGTATTAGTTTTTCATTTTCCTTGGTTGGCTGTGGTTGCCAGTGGCCACTTCAATTCTCTAAAACTTTAACTCCAGTTGACTACCTGACATGTAAATCGGGCCAGCCTTCGGGCTGGCTATCGATAGGTAATGTCTATGGACTGTAAAATATTTCATATACAGCTCGATTTATTCTTTCATCAGACATCAAAGAAGCAGCATGTAGACTAGTGTAACACTCAACAACAATAGTACGGGTAACTGTTCCGGACGAAAACATAAAGCTGCAGCGCCAACGTATTCACATGCATCAAAGAAACCACGTCATGAGACCAGTATCGTGACGTCATTGTTGCTTTACTCTGATTGGTCAAAAAGAACATGAAAAAGAAACATCATCAAAGTTCGATTATTTTTGTTTATCAGACATCAAAGAAGCAACATGTAGACTAGTGTAACACTCAACAAGAATAGTACGGGAAACTGTTCCGGAGGAAAACCTAAAGCAACGCCAGCGTATTCACATGCATCAAAGAAACCACGTCATGAGACCAGTATCGTTGTAGCAAAGGCCCCTTCGGAAACCACCTGGACAGAGGTTAGGCGTAGAGTGCGCGACAACTTTTGTGACCCTGACATATACAGAGAGCCTGCCGATAGAGGAGACTGCACATCACCGTTCTACAACGATTTAGGTTGTCTCGCCGCGCTTATAGCTCCTATAGGATGTGGCATTGATGAAGAAAAAGAAGTACTGGAACATTTGTTGAAAAAGGCGAGGAAACAGATGGGTGTGGAGGATCTGTACGAATTCTCAGCAGACCGAAACAGCATCGATCGTGAAATTTAAGCCGACAGAAAAAGACTTTCTCTTGTTTAAGAGAAACAGAACTGGCTAAAATTCCTGAAAGCGATGACGGAGATACCAAACGACTTGCTGAAAGCCCTATTGGAAAAAGCCACAAAGCTCAACGTCATGATTGAGATGGTCGAAGAAAGGAATGGCAAAGTGAAAGAGATTCGACGCTCGCTGATTACAGATCTACTCGCAAAAGACTTCTTCAAAAAGCTGAAAAGGAGGAAGAAGGAAACGGTTAGCAAAGACTACGAAGAAGAGAAGGTGATAAAATTACCCGGAGACGTCATCTATGAAACGCTGGGAAGCTACGCTGATTAAATGAACAATCTTGCTTTCAAATACAAAGTGATGGATTGTCTGTGGGACTTGATTGTTGAAGGGGAATGTTAAAACATTGTATTTGCATGTGTTTGATTAAAGAACACCGCCGACGTACCAGAGTCGAAGACCAGACTACTATTGAATCTTTGCAACTAGAGAGAGCAGCTGGGGGGTAGCAATCAACTCCAGCGCTCGTACGAGTTTCCGCACCACGAGAGCTCCAGTATTTTATCAGTTTCTCGACCACTACAAGATAAAAGCCCAGAAGAGGAAAATATTGATGTCTAAGCAGCCTTGGAGAAGAGGAACTTAACGAGCCCGCTTGGAGAATCAAGAAATGTTGAGGTGGTACTTGAGCAAAGAAACAGGTGGGCATCGATGAACTGCAGGAGGAGGACAGTAGATCGATCGATAAAGAACCTAAAGGCTCTTATAAGAGCCACCACAAATATAAGAAAGAGAAAATTGACTTAAGACATTGTTTTATTGTGTTTATCCCCTTTCCTCCAAAAGATTCAACGAGATTCTGTTGTGTGGTAAATTACAAGGAGCTTACACAGGGAGTGACCAATCAGGAGCCTGTATTCCACCTAATTTTCCTCAATCATGATTATTCATGAATTATGCTAATTTCACATGAATATTGAGGTGATTAGGAATACTGGCGGCTGATTTGTCACTCCCTGTATAGGCTCCTCTTACTATTACTAAGCCACTTTTTGGAATTGCCTGACGAATTTTTCTTTCTACGGGGATGTCTCCCCCCCCCCCTCCACCGCCCCTCTTAAGTTACGCCCTAGACTACTGTCGGTAAACGAGGGACTGAAACATTGATTGGAGGTTTGATGAAGGCGGAGAGGTGCTGCTTGCAGTTTCAAATTAAGAATTGGCATTATTTAGAAGACATGACTTCAAACGAAGGAGTGAATAGCAACTTAAATATCCATTTTTTGCATTTGCAGCAAGTCAAATTACCTCAACCTTTTTCTAATTCAATGTGGCCATTGAGGATTATTTTTTATAAATAAAAGGTACTTCATGTGTATTTAAAGAGTAGGCCTAGGTCCTTCTGAAGAAAATGCTTTAAAAGCATGATCCTCAGTTTGACATTACTTTAAATTGTTTTATTTTTTTTGGAACATTTGACCAATTTGGGCTGCAAAAACAACTTCTCTTATGATATTGCTCATGAAACACATGTAGACCTAACTGTGCCCCAAGTTTGTGTATAACTTCCTTAGTAACACAATTACGTTGGGCCAACGTTGGCAAACCAAGTGCCTTTAGACAGCTAGATTGGCTGCTCGTTCGACAAAAGCCCAATGATTGATTTGTATTCGCTGCTTTAATGTTGCGGTAGTGACCATTTCCCCCATCCTCATTTCCACCCTCCCCTCCTCTACACACACTTTTACTACAAACTGGAAATTCCAGCACACAGATTGGAATCTTTATTCCAGTTTATGCAGCATCTCCATTACCAATGACATCCTTCTCTCCGACAACCCCGTCTCTCTCTCCACTTCCAAGGTTCTGGAAATCGCCAAGTTCTATATTCCCACATCCTCCTTCACCCTGAAGAACTTTAAGCCTTGATTCTGCTGAGTTCTCATCTGCTGCGAACTCAACCACTGTGAAGAGTTCAAATTTGTCTTCAAGATTTGATATAATAGCATATGATTGATATTTTTACAGTGCGCTTTTAAAATTCACGGTTTTTGAAGAATTTGAAGGAAAGGGATGAAATCTTATTGTGTGCTACCGTTAGGCAGTCGCGCTTTAACAAGGTTTTCTAAAATTATGAGAAATAACTTAGGGATTTGTGAAAATTATTTAGCAATAGCTGTGTAATAGTAACGAAGTTGTTTTACTTTCGCAACATTTTAACATGAACAAAGCAAACCCTGTTACAAACCTTCAAAGAAACGAATGATTAGCGAGAATGACTGAAACTTCACAATAAAATGGCGGCTTCCATATATCACTGTAAGATCAGTGCACATGCTTGAGTCTTCTCGTTTGGGGACTTATTGAGTCCCCCGATCGGCGGTACGAATCGAACTGACAACAGCAACTCTTCTTCCTCAGTCCCAATCACCGTCTTAAAGATTCCATCATTGGGCCCAGTAAGGACAATTCTCGTTTCCTTGAATCACTCTTGATTCTAAGCGCTCTTACCTCCCCACATCAACAGCCTAAACCCAACTGTTACAAAACCCTCAATCTCCTCAAGGTCCTCTCCAGCACTGACTGGGTAGCCAATCATCTCACTTTGCTCACCCTCTATCGCTCCTTTCTTAGATGTAAGCTGGACTACGGAAACTTAATCTACGGCTCTACCTGCAAACTTTACTAGAGGCACATTGAGGTAATTAAAAACACCACCCTAAGGCTCTATCTTGGCGCCACCCCACTACCTCGTATTCACTTTGAGGCCAACGAAATCACCTTGACCTCAGCCAGGGGCGGTCTCTCCTTCGCATTCTCACTGACCCACGAAACCCATGTTTCTATTCCACCCGCTCTTCTTCCTTTACCAACCCCTTCACTCTCAACTAACGCATCCCCCATCTTTCGGTATCCGGATACGTTGTCATTTCCCCAAAGCCAGCATCAACATTTTTTCGATAGCCAGGCACACTTCTCCTCCCACTCCCACTCGATTATCCCTCCTCCCCAAGTTTTCCTTGGCCTTTCCTCATACACGAAAACTCTTCACAACCCAGCCTTTTTTCGCTCTAAATACTTCCAACTCAGTAGACACTTCCACAACTACTCCTTTTCCTCTTCAATGGCGGCTCCACTCGGGGAGGCTCCTCTGCAGCAGCCACCGCCTGTCCCGGCCTCACCATTTCTTCATGGTTACCTGATGGAGCCTCCATCTACTCTGCTGAAGCATAAGCTATTCTCCTATTTCTAAATTTCGCAAGCTCTCCTTCCGTCCCCGCTTTGTCATCTTCTCTGACTCAAATCAGTTCATCCTCAACATGTTCTGGTCTAATCCACTCATCTTACAAATCCTAAACAAACTCAACGCTCCCTCTTCCTCAGGGAAGAAAATGTTCTTTTTCTGGATCCCCAGCCAAGATGGCATCCCTGGCAACGAGAGGGCCGACAGAGCCACCAACAACGCTCTGTCGAACCACATTTCACCTATCTTTGATTCCGCAATCTGACTTCGGCTTCACCAATTCCAGCTACCTCAGAAAAAACCGGCAAGACTTCAGTAATCTTGAGACCAGTAACAAACTTTACACTATCAATCCCAAAGTCAGGACCAGCCCTCCTTTGCACAGTCGCAATAGTAGGGAGGAAGTTGTAAATACCCACATCCTTCTCAATCACTCCTTTCTCACCCACTCCTTCCTCCTTTCCGGCTTTCCTACACCTCTCTGCCCTATTTGCAACACTGATTTCACGATCAAGGATATCCTCTTAACCTGTCCCTTATTCTGGAACTAAAGATCTCTCCTCTCCTTCTCCACATCCATTTCTGATCTCTTCAAGAACAATCCCTTCTCTGACATCATCCCCTTCCTCCGCAATAGCAACATATTCCACCTAATCTAACCCTACCTATACTCTCTTCCTTTTCTATTCTACCATTTTATTCCTCCTACCCTTTTCTTACCTCTATTCGCTTCTTTATTATTTATAACGTCCTAACTCTTGCACCTTAGTTTTCTAACACCGTCTGGGCA
>JAIGNY010000609.1:0-26612 GCA_020152595.1 Chiridota heheva
GCATTTTCATATTTATAAGAGCATCTTCATATTATAAAGAGCATCCTTATATTATTAAGATATATTATTAAGAGCATCTTTATATTATCAAGAGCATCTTTATATTATTGAGATATATTATTAAGAGCATCTTTATATTATTAAGAGCATCTTTATATTACTAAGAGCATTCTTCATATTATTAAGAGCATTTTTATATTTCTAAGCGCATCTTTATATTATTAAGAGCATTTTGATATTTTTAAGAGCATCTTTATATTATTAGGAGCATCTTTATATTATTAAGAGCATCTTCATGTTATTAAGAGCATCTTCATATTATTAACAGCATTTTCATATCATTAAGATATATCATTAAGAGCATCTTCATATTATTAAGAAAATTTTCATATTATTAGTTCACCTTCTTATCGGAAAATACACCTTTGTATTTGCAAGTCTACCTTTTATCAGTAAGTTTACCTTTTTGTCGGTAAATCCATGTGCTTTTTGGTAAATCCACCATCATATCAGTAAATCCACCTTCTTATCGGTAAGTCCACCTTCTAATTGGAAAATTCAACTTCTGATTGGTAAGTCCACCTTCTTATCAATAAGTCCACCTTTTTGTCAGTAAGTTCACCTTCTTATCGATAAGTTCACCTTCTTATCGATAAGTTCACCTTCTTATCAATAAGTTAACCTTCATATCGGTAAGTTCACCTTCTTATCGGTAAGTTCACCTTCTAATCGGTAAGTTCACCTTCTAATCGGTAAGTTCACTATCTTATCGGTAAGTTCACCTTCTTATAGCTAAGTCCACCTTATTATCGGTAAATCCACCTTTTTATCGGTAATTCCACCTTCTTATCAGTAAATCCACCTTATTATCAGAAAATCCACCTTCTTATTGGTAAATCCACCTTCTTATCGGTAAATTAACCTTCTTATCCGTAATTCCACCTTATTATCAGTAAATCCACCTTCTTATCGATAATTCCACCTTCTTATCTGTAAATCCACCTTATTATCAGTAAATCTACCTTTCTATCGGTAAATCCACCTTATTATCAATAAATCCACTTTCTTCAAGGGAAATCCACCTTCTTATTGGTAAATCGACCTTCTTATTGGTAAATCCACCTTCTTCAATGTAAATCCACCTTCTTATTGGTAAATCCACCTTATTATCAGTAAATCCACCTTTTTTATCGGTAAATCCACTTTCTTATCGGTAAATCCAACATCTTTAAAGGAAATCCACTTTTTTCAAAGGAAATCCACCTTCTTATCGGTAAATCCACCTTCTTGTCGGTAAATCCACCTTCTTGTCGGTAAATCCACCTTCTTGTCGGTAAATCCACCTTCCTCATGGTAAATCCACCTTCTTATCGGTAAATCCACCTTTTTATCATTAAATCCACCTTCTTATCATTAAATCCACCTTCTTTAAAGAAAATCCACCTTCTTATCGGTAAATCCACCCTCTTTAAGGAAAATCCCTTGATTATTACATAGTCAGATTTCAACTGATAGGGTATTTTCGTGGTTTTATTTTCGTGGTTTTAGAAACAGATTATTTCCTCACAGCTTTTTTTTTTTTGTCAATGAGAGCACCGGCGCCACAGCAGGTCAGTCGATGCTGTTCCTACTCACTTAGGGTTTATCGTTCCCAGGTGGCACATAGTAAGGTGTACCACTTGTGTCCTTTTCTGTTGATCGAAGCTGCGCATTCATACATCTTTAAAACATAAGGTTTATCACGAATTTTCTTTTCCCTCAGATTTATTTGTCAATGAGAGCACCGGCACAGCTGCAGAAAATCAGGATTTTATGCTTAATAATTTTACGGTAGCTCATACAGGCCAGTTGACAACATCCTTATTCAATGGGATCCAAATGATTGACGATATTATAGTGGAGCCGGTTGAGTACTTTGTAGTAAGTTTTGCCCTGAGTGGCAACAGAACAAACTTAGGGTTGTATCAAACGGCTACAATCATTATCATAGACAATGGTACGTATAAGTGGTGACGTCATTCCTTGTCAAACTTTGCTATTCATTTCTTTAATTTTCAAAACATTTTCTGTTCGCCAAAATTTCATAAACAATTATGTTATTAAAGTGGGACGGGACAACATCCCCTTGCCTCCCCACCCACCCTCTACGGAATTTTCCGAAAGATACAAAATTAACAATTACATTTTGCTCAATTTAGAGCAAAATGAGTACAAAAATTATTGCTGATCTATTTCCTGATAGCAGGCTACTGGCAGACCACCAGCGTACCGCTACGGGCCAAGCCGGCGGACTGCAGTCGGTAACCGCCGGCAAACCGTCGATTTTTTTGTTCTGCGTTCCGCCGGTGGATACCCACCGGGGATTTATTGGGTAAATCTATCTCTACCCAATCCCTGTCAGCTTGCCGCCGCCGGTTTGCTAACTGGATTTTTCTCAATTTTGCAGTACCGGGAATTTTGACATTTTTAGATATATTTTCGGAAAAATCGAAAAATATAGAATATTGAGAAAAATATAATATTTTGAGAAAATTATACTATATTGAGGAAAATAAAATATATTGAAGAAAATATAATATATTGAGGAAAATATAATATATTTAGAAAAATCTGATATATTGAGAAAAATCTAATACATTGAGAAAAATATTGAGGAAAATATAATATGAGAAAATAATATATTTCAAAAAATATGATATATTAAGGAAAATATAATATATTGAGTAAAATATAATATATTGAGAAAATATAATATATTGAGAAAAATATAATATATTGAGAAAAATACAATATATTTAGAAATATATATTATTTTCAGAAAAATAATATATTAAGAAAAATATAATATATTGAGGAAAATATAATCTATTGAGAAAATTAATAATATATATCGAGAAAAATATAATATATTGAGAAAATTATAATATATTGAGCAAAAATATAATGTATTGAGAAAAATATAATATATTGAGGAAAATATGATATATTGAGAACAATTTGATATTAAGAAAAATATAATATACTGAATAAAATATAAAATAGAATATTGAGAAAAATATAATATTTTGAGAAAATTATACTATATTGAGGAAAATAAAATATATTGAAGAAAATATAATATATTGAGGAAAATATAATATATTTAGAAAAATCTGATATATTGAGAAAAATCTAATACATTGAGAAAAATATTGAGGAAAATATAATATAATGAGAAAATAATATATTTCAAAAAATATGATATATTAAGGAAAATATAATATATTGAGTAAAATATAATATATTGAGAAAATATAATATATTGAGAAAAATATAATATATTGAGAAAAATACAATATATTTAGAAATATATTATTTTCAGAAAAATAATATATTAAGAAAAATATAATATATTGAGGAAAATATAATCTATTGAGAAAATTAATAATATATATCGAGAAAAATATAATATATTGAGAAAATTATAATATATTGAGCAAAATATAATGTATTGAGAAAAATATAATATATTGAGGAAAATATGATATATTGAGAACAATTTGATATTAAGAAAAAATGTAATATACTGAATAAAATATGATATGTTGAGAAAAAATAGTCTATATTGAGAAAAATATGACATATTGAGAAATATATTGTATATTGAGAAAAATATATTATACTGAGGAAAATATTACATATTGAGAAAATATAATATATTGAGAATAATATAATATATTGAGAAAAATATAGTTTTATCAGAAAAGTATGATATATTGAGAAAATATAATATATTGAGAAAAATATAATATATTGAGGATAATAAAATATTGAGAAAAAATAATAAATTTTAACATATTCAGGAAAAAACTATAATATATTGAGAACATTATGATACATTTAAAAAGATATGTTATATTGATAAAAATATAATATATTGAGGAAATATTGATATATTGAGAAAATATGATAAATTTAACATATTGATGAAATACATATCCAGAGAAAAATATCATATATTGAGAAAATTATGATATACGGTATATTTTTAACTCCATTAATTAACATCTTCAACAACACCAATAACAATTCATACATTTGTAAAAGAAACCTCACATAGCGAATAGTAACAAATATTAGATGATTTTTTAACATAACTGAGGGCAGATAATGATATAATGTACAATACAATCAATTGAAAATAATGAGAAAAGCACATCTGTGTATTCTGTGACTTCATAGAGTGATAAGTGAATGAAAGGAAAATCAATCGATAAAAACACAGCTAAGCGAAAAATTAGCAAAATATAGTAAAAACAGTAAAAGAAGAAAATAACCAATGAAAGGAAAGCGCAAAATACACAAATGTACCTTGCCTCTTTCTATTTATAAAAATATACATTAACGGGGGTAAAGGAATAAGTAAGGAATAAGTAACACAATATGACGCAATGAGACGCTATGAATATCAACTGTCAGAGAATGTGAACAGAAAAAAAGAAAAATAGGTAGCAAGCTCTGTTTTTAAAGTTAGACAAAGCAATAGATTTCACAGCCTCAACCACATACAAAAGGAGTAAATAACAAAATGTGATGAAAATGATTAACTTGGGGTAAAACAGACTTACATCTGCAATTCTAAATGTAATTTTTAGCATGAATTAGGAAATAATTTAAAGAGGCTCTCATATTATCTAGTTGTCCAAAGAATACAATGACTTTATTAAGAACAACGGGGTTTGAAATGATAAGCCTCGCAGCATCACTCCAGAAACAAGTAACAATCGGGCAATCTCAAAAGAGATGAGATAAAGTCTCATCTGAGGCATTATAAAATGTACACAAGGGTGAATCTAAGAAACCTATCTTATTCAAAAAATAATTGGTACTCAGTATCCTGTGAATGAAACGGAATTGGAAATAATGAAGATTAGAATTCTTAACAGCTTTAAAGAATAACAGAAAGATATTGTTCCAATCAGTAACATAGGGAAAATTGTCGTTCCACTTATCTAAACAGGATGGTGACTTCTTGTACAGGATGGTGACTTCTAGAAAAATAATATATTGAGAAAATTAAATAAAATATATTATATTGAGAAAAATATAACATATTGAGGAAAAATAATATATTGAGAAAAAGTAAAATATTGAGAAAATATAATAAGATAGAATATATTGAGTAAAATATAACACATTGAGAAAAATATGATATATTGAGGAAAATATAACATGTTGAGGAAAAATCAAAAAATATAATATATTCAGAAAAATATAATATTCTGAGAAAAATTGTATATATTAAGGAAAGTTAATATATTAAGAAAAAAAAAAAATTTGGAAAATATAATTAGATAGAATATATTGAAAAAAATATGATATATTGAGGGAATTATAATTTATCAAAGAAAATACAATGTATTGAGAAAAATATAATATATTGAGGAAAAATAATCAAATATAAGATATTGAGAAAAATAAAATATTCTCAAAAAAATGTAATATATTGAAGGAAAATAATATATTGAGAAAATAAAATAAAATATGATATATTGAGAAAAAAATGATACATTGAGGAAAAAAATATATTGAGAAAAAAATTATATATTGAGAAAATATAATAAAGTAGAATATATTGAGGAAAATATAACTTAATGAGAAAAATAGAATACATTGAGGAAAAATATGATATATTGAGGAAAATACAACATCTGATGAAGGTGTTATACAGAAGTCTCTACAAGATCTCTATAAAGGGGTGTTATACAATATCTGTATAAAAAGGTGCTCTATATCACATCTATAAAGAGGTGTTCCACAGAATCTATATAAAGAAATGTTATACAAAATCTTTATAAAGAAGTGTTATACAACATCGCTATAAAAATGTGTTCTACAGCATCTTTATAAAGACTCGAAGGTGCTCTATAGCATCTCTGTAAGGCGGTGTTCCACAGCATCTCTATAAATAGCTTAAATTGTTCTACAGCATATTTCTAAAAAATGTTTCACAACATCTCTATAAAGAGGTGCTCTACAACATCTCTATTTAAGGTGTTCTACAACCTCTCCATCAAGAGGTTGCTCTACAACATATCTATAAAGAGGCGTTCTACAACATCTCCATAAAGAGGTGCTCTACAACACATCTATAAAGAGGTGTTCCACATCATCTTTATAAAGAGGTGTTCAACCACACCGCTATAAAAATGTGTTCTACAGCATATTTCTAAAGAGGTGTTCTACAACGTATTTCTAAAGTTATGTTTTACAACACCTCTATAAAGAGGCGTTCTACAACATCTGCATAAAGAGGTGCTCTACAACACATCTATAAAGAGGTGTTTCACAAAATCTCTATGTGTTCTACAACTTGAGTCAATAAAGACATATTTCTAAAGAGATGTTCTACAACAACTCCACGAATAGGTGTTCTTCAGCATCTCTATAGAGATGTTCCACAGCATCTCTACGCAACAGCAATTCTTATCCTTTCAGATTCATTTGATTTTGCGTGCGTCGCAAACCCTCCATCATTACCTCGCAGGTCTCGTACGGATATCGACATCTACGCACTGACAACAGACCCGGATTCCACCCTCGAGTTGACCAAGAACAAGTTGTACCGATCAGATGTTGTACGGATGTCCCCGGCTACACTTTATAATGTATATGATGGCGCAGATCTAGTGGGTATGAGATTGACGATCCCTAAACCAGCGACACTTAACAAATATCGCTTTGGTAGCTACCTTTGCAAAGAACAGTCATCTATAACGAAGAGTGTGCCGACCTTTGTCGAGACTAAATCAGGTATTAAATGAGGTGCCGATCTTTGTTGAGTCTACATCAGGTATAGAACGAGGTGCCGATCTTTGTCGAGTTTAAATCAGGTGTAGACCTTCAGACCCAGGTGCCGATATTTGTCATTAATCCAGTAAAGAAAGAGGTGCCGATCTATTTCGAATCTAAATTAGGCCTACGTGTAGAACTAGATGCCGATCTTTGTCGAGTCTAAATCAGGTATATAACTAGGTATCGATCTTTGTAGAGTATAAATCAGGTACAGAACAAGGTGCCGATCTTTGTTGAGTCTAATTCAGGTATAGGACCAGGTGCCGAGTACCTAGTACTAAAGCTACCTTTGTCGAGTCTAAATCAGGTATAGAACTAGGTGCCGATCTTTGTCGAGTATAACTCAGGTATAGAACTAAGTGTCGATCTTCGTCGGGTCTAAATCAAGTATAAAACTAGATACCGATCTTTGTCGAGTCTAAATAAGGTATACAGCCAGGTGCCGAGTACCTAGTTCTATAGCTATCTTTGTCGAATCTAAATCAGGTATAGAACTAGGTGCCGATCTTTGTCGAGTCTAAATCAGGTATAGGACTAGGCACCATCTTTGTCGAGTCTAAATAAGGTATAGAGCTAGGTTCCGAGTATCTAGTTATATAGCTATTTTTGGCGAGTCTAAATCAGGAATATAACTAGGTGCCGATTTTGGTCGAGTGTAGATCGGGTATAGAACTAGGTGCCAATTTTTTTGAACAAATTGCATTGGTATTAACTTTTCATCAAACGTGGCTGCCCATTTGGCATGCCCATAGGAAAATCTTCAATTATCAGAAAATTTATAATCAATTTTTGTTTAACTTTTACTTTTCATATTAATCTTACCTAAATTTCCTTCCACATTTTTTTTTATGTAATCGAAATAATTTTACCAATATTGTTTCCTGACGGGAAGAGGGCGTGTGGCCTGGAAGATTAAATACTCTCAAAAGGGACAGTTTCCCCCCTGCTCCCTCACCTGTCCCCGCTTCCAACTCCTCGCCTACCTTGTCATATTGCTTTTTGTGTACTTTTTCACAGACCTCTTCGGTGCAGATATTTATACGTATACGTTAAACAAGGGAGATGATAAGATGATTGAATTTTCCCTGGACCCACGTTTTACCCGTCAGTACCGTTTGACCTTCAACGGCAAGATAATATCGAAGAGACGAAACCGTGTCAACGTTTTTAAAATCAAGATAAAGGACGCTACGAAGGGGATCCACGATGGCTTCTACGAGATGTACCGTGTAAACAGGGGCAATAGGAAGTTCAAGGTTGTAACTCGCGTCATTGTTAGAGGTAAGATCATATGATAACAGGGGTGTATGAAAGAGCACCTCTCGGGAGGGGGGGGGCAAGAATTAACGCCATGAAGGAGACCCACGATGGCCTCTACGAGATGTACCATGTGAACAGAGGTAATAATGAGGTAAAGGATGTAATTCGCGTCATTGTTAGAGGTAAGATGGCATGATAACAAGGGTGTAGGAAGGGGCACCTTTTGTGGGCAAGAATACACGCCATTAAGGGGATCCACGATGGCTTCTACGAGATGTAACGTGTGAACAGGGGTAATAATGAGGTGAGAGTTGTAATTCGCGTCATTGTTAGAGGTAAGATGATATGATAACAGGGGTGTAGGAATGGAAACCCCTCGCGGGCAAGAATAGACGCCATGAACGGGTCCACGATGGCTTCTACAAAATGTACCGTGTGAACATGGGTAATAATGAGGTGAGGGTTGTAATTCGCGTTTTTGTTATTAGAGGTTAGATGATATGAATACACGGGTGTAGAAGGGAACCCCTCCCGCGCAAGAATAGACGCCATGAGGCGGACCCACGATGGCTTCTACGAGATGTACCCTGTGAACAGGGGTAATAATGAGGTGAGGGTTGTATTTCGCGTCATTGTTAGAGGTAAAATGATATGATAACAGGGGTGTAGGAATAGGCACCTCTCGGGGGAAAGAATATACGCCATGAAGGGGATCCACGATGGCTTTACGAGATGTACCGTGTAAATAGGGTACCTAAGGAGGTGGGGGTTGTAAGTCGCGTCATTGTTGTAGAGGCATGATGATATGAATACACGTGTGTAGGAATGGGAACCCCTCGGGGGCAAGAATAGACGCCATGAAGGGGATCCACGATGGCTTCTACGAGATGTACCGTGTGAACATGGGTAATAATGAGGTGAGGGTTGTACTTCGCGTTATTGTTAGAGGTTATATGATATGAATATACGGGTGTAGAATGGGAACCCCTCCCGCGCAAGAATAGGCACCATGAAGTGGATCCACGATGGCTTCTACGAGATGTATCCTATGAACATGGGTAAAAATGAGGTAAGGGTTGTAATTTGCGTCATTTTTAGAGGTAGGATGATATAATAACAGGGGTGTAGGAATAGGCACCTCTCGGGGGCAAGAGTTGACGCCATGAAGGGGATCCACGATGGCTTCTACGATATGTACCGTGTGAACAGGGGTAATTACGAGGTGAAGGTTGTAATTCGAGTCATTGTTAGAGGTAATTTGATACGATAATAGAGGTGTGGGAAGGGAAACCTATCGGGGGCAAGAATATACGCCAAGAAGGGGATCCACGATGTCTTCTACGAGATATACTGTGTGAACATGGGTAATAATGAGGTGAGAGTTGTAATTCGCGTCATTTGTAGAGGTAACATGATATGATAACAGGAGTGTACGAATGGAAACCCCTTGTGGGCCAGAATAGACGCCATAAAGGGGATCCACGATAGCTTCTACAAGATGTAACGTGTAAACATGGACAATAATGAAGGGAGGGTTGTAATTCGCGTCATTGTTAGAGGTAAGATGATATGAATATACGGGTGTATAATGGGAACCCCTCGCGGGCCAGAATAGACGCCATAAAGGGGATCCACGATGGTTTCTACGAGATGTGCCGTGTGAGCAATGGTAATAACGAGGTGAAGTTTGTAATTCGCGTCATTGTTAGAGGTAAGATGATATGACTACAGGAGTTTAGGAAGAGGCACCTCTTGGGGGCAAAAATAGTCGCCATGAATGTGATCTACGATGGCTTCTACGAGATGTAAAGTGTGAACAGGGGTAATAAGGAGGTGAAGGTTGTAATTCGCGTCATTGTTAGAGGTAATATGATATGAATATACGGGTGTAGAATGGGAACCCATCGCGCGCAAGAATAGACGCCATAAAGGGGATCCACGATGGCTTCTACGAGATGTACCGTGTGAACATAGGTAATAATGAGGTGAGGGATGTAATTCGCGTTATTGTTAGAGATAAGATGATCCGATAATAGGTGTATGAAGGAGCACCTCTCGGGAGCAAGAATAGACGCCATTAATGGGATCCATGTTGGCTTCTACGAGATGTACCGTGTGAACAGAGGTAATGAGGAGGTGAAGGTTGTTATTCGCGTCATTGTTAGAGGTAAGATGGTATGATAACAGGGGTCTAGGAAAGTGAACCTATCGGGGACAAGAATAGACGCCTTGAATGGGATCCATGATGGTTTCTACGACATGAACCGTGTAAACAGGGGTAATAATGAGATGATGGTTGTAATTCGCGTCATTGTTAGAGGTAAGATAATATGATAACACGGGTGTAGAAATGGGCACCTATCGGTGGCAACAATATACGCCATGAAGAGGATCCACCACTGCTTCTACGAGATGTACCGTGTGAAGAGAGTTAATAAGGAGGTGAAGGTTGTGATTCGCGTCTTTGTTAGAGGTAAGATGATATGATAACAGGGGTGTAGGAAGGGTACCTCTCGGGGAAAGAATAGACGCCATAAAGGTCCCACGATTATTCTACGGCACGGGATGTACCGTGTAAACAGGAGTAGCAAGGAAGTGAGGGTTGTAATTCGCGTCTTTGTTAGAGGTTAGATGATATGAATATACGGGTGTAGGAATAGGCACCTCTCGGGGGGCAAGAATAGACGCCATGAAGGGGATCCACGATAGCTTCTACGAGGTGTGCCGTGTGAAGAGGGGTAATAACGAGGTGAAGTTTGTAATTCGCGTCATTGTTAGAGGTAAGATGATATGATAACAGGAGTTTAGGAAGAGGCACCTCTCGGGGGCAAAAATAGACGCCATGAATGTGATCCACGATGGCTTTTACGAGATGTAACGTGTGAACAGGGGTAATAAGAAGGTGAGAGTTGTAAATCGCGTCATTGTTAGAGGTAATATGATATGAATATACGGGTGTAGAATGGGAACCCCTCGCGCGCAAGAATAGACGCCATAAAGGGGATCCACGATGGCTTCTACGAGATGTGCCGTGTAAACAGGGGTATTAAGGAGGTGGAGGTTGTAATTCGCGTCATTGTTAGAGGTAAGTTGGTATGATAACAGGGGTGTAGGAAGGGGCACCTCTCGGGGGCAAGTATAGACGCCATAAAGGGGATCCATGATGGCTTCTACGAGATGTACCGTGTAAATAGGGGTAATAAGGAGGTGAAGGTTGTAATTCGCGTCATTGTTAGAAGTAAGATGATATGATAACAGGGGTGTAGAAAGGGGAACCTTTCGGGGCAAGAATATACGCCATGAAGCGGTCCACGATGGATGGTACCAAGAGGTGTACTATGTAAATGGGAGCAATATGGTGTTTAATGTTCTAATTCACGCCATTGTTAGAGGTAAGATGATATACTAGCAGTGGTGTGGGAAGGGGCACCCTCGGGGGAAAGGTTTCCACGATCGATAGTACTAAGCGTTGTGCCGTGTGAACAGGGGCAAGGTTGATGAGTCTTAAACTATCTTCTTCACGTAATGATATTTTTTTTTATTTCTCAGTATTGGACCCCAGGAATGTTAGAGTGTGTGAAGGTGACCTAACAACTAAAACCGTGATCTGGTTAGCATTTGGGTCCGGAAGTTGGATTTCAGGAATATAGCAGTGGCGTAGCTAAAGGGTGAGGGCAGGGGGCAGGGGAAATTTCCCCTTCTCTCCCCCAGCCCCACCTCTCCCCGGCCGGAAATTTCCAAAAAGTCGGAAAATTTGCACAACAGAAATTCAGTATGTTGGATTGTTTTGGCAATCCTGATGTTCTGATAAAAGTGATGAGACTAAAGAGTTCACTTGCATAACAACCATCTTTGGTAAAAGGATCACAACATTTTCAAAAACCAATTTTTTTTTTTTTTTTTAAGTTGGGCTTATTGTTGGGTTATATAGAGTTAGCAAATTTCCAACTTTTTTTCAAAATATTCAAAGTTTTCCCTTAAAACATTGACCTTTTCCTCGAAATTTCCGACATTTTCTTGTCAAGATTTGAATTTTTTCCTCAAAACAAAACTTGAACTTTTTCTCAAAACATTTGAAGTTTTTTCCTCAAATCATTTCTCAAAATTTCAGACCTTTCCCTCAAAAATGCCCGGTACGTATGGGCGTAGCTAGACTCTGCAAAAGTCTAGCTGCGCCTCTGGAAAATAAGGCAACTCTGGGGAATATGGGACAGTAGGGAGTACCATATTGAGCCCTACAATTCCCTTCGTTGTTGGTATGCAGCTTACTGATTTAATGACACACACGCTCTCACGCACATAAAGCTAGAGGTTTGACAAAGATGTACATACTGACATATCAAATCTAAGCATAGCTTTTGGGTTTTTTGAGGGGCTTAAAGGAAAGGTATCGATCCATGAATACCTTCAGAAGTGAACGCCGCCGTGCTTGCAACGTCACTTCCGGTTTTCATTTTTTTCAATTGATCTCGAGAAATCTGCGATGTTATCAATATTATTTCCGCCGAACCAAACATAGGGGCCTACATTTGTTATCGAAAACTTGACAGATTTCTCGCAATCAATAAGGAAAATTTAAAACGGAAATGAAGTTACCAGCACGGCGTCGTTCACTAACACTACCAAATTTATTTATGGAACGATACCTTTCCTATAATTACATCTTATTAAGAATACGTTCATCTTAATATCATGGTCCCGAATTAAAGGGTTTTTGTTCTAAGTTGAAAATGTTTGACCCGAGAAAGTTTAAGATTCTTGGCCTGAGAAAATTATTATTTGTGGTGCAAAATTGAAAGTTTCAGTCCAAAAATGTAGAGTTTCGATCCAAAAATGTAGAGTTTCGATCCAAAAATGTAGAGTTTCGGTCCAAAATTGTAGAGTTCCGGTCCAAAATTAATGATATTTGGTCAGATGCGAATAAAAAAGGCAACATATTAGGCCCTCTACGATTCATTTGATAATTCATTTAATTCCTATACTTATGGCTTTGACAATTTTCTTAAGGGGGCATTTATTAGGGGTGTAAGGGACACGCCATTGCTTGTTTGATCGGAAGTGACGGCATAATCTGAAGATTTATTTTCTCTGTAGAATGTGAGGCTGGGATGGTGGATGTATACGGTGATTGCGTTGCGGTTACAGATGACCCTTGTACTTGCTACAATGGAGGGGTGTGCGCTGAAGCGGCAGGCGACCAGACAGGGATCCCGTTTACCTACTGTTTATGCCCTGGCCCATTTTATGGAAAGGAATGTAACTTAAGTGAGTATTTGAATCAAACTACTAACAAAGGTCGAGCCATATGGGACAGCCATAATAGATCCCCGTATGGACTAACTCATATGGGCCTTATACGGGTTTCATATGGGTTGGACCATGCCCAGATGGCCCTGGTCTTGCTCATATAAGCCCACCTGGGTTGCTTCCTCGGTTCCTTCTCGGTAAGATCTGAATGATCCTTAAAACTCCCTCCAGAAACTTGTCCCTCCTGATAACTTTCCTTCCTTGTAAATGTATTATGGGAGCATGGTGACCACCATTGCATTAATTATCCTCAATTTTAAGAATCAGAATATCCTTAAATTTAAGGAAGTGAGGCCGGGGTCTGAATTATCCTTAAATTTAAGGAACTAAAAATCTGAAAAATCCTTAAATTTAAGGAACTGAGGATCTGAATGATCCTTATATTTAAGTAACTGAGGATCTAAATGATCTTTAAATTGAAGAAACTGAGGGTCTGAATGATCCTTAACTTTAAGGAACTGATGGTTTGAATGATCCCTAACTTTAAGGAAGCGAGGGTATAGATGATACTCAAATGATCTGAAGGTCTGAATGATCCTTAAATTTAAGTAACTGAGGATCTGAATGATCTTTAAATCTAAGTAAGTGAGGATCTGAATGATATTTGAATCTAAGTAAATGAGGATCTGAATGATCTTTAAATCTAAGTAACTGAGGGTCTGAATGATCCTTAACTTTAAGGAACTGATGGTTTGGAAGATCCTTATGTTTAAGGAACTGAAGGATCCTTAAATTTCAGTAACTGATGATCTGAGTGATCCCTAAGTTAAAGGAACTGGTTGAGTCTAACATGTCTGAAAGATCCTTGAAGTTAATTTCAAGGAATTGATGGTTTGAATGATCCTTAATTCTAAGGAACTGAATAATTCTTAAAGGCCATCTATCGTAATTAAATGTAGCGGCGTACAATATATTCTAAATTAATACTGATTGGCCCATCAATGTAAGTGCACACTATACGATTGTGTTTCGACCAATAAAAACACAGGATTTAAATTAAATTTACTTCGTACGTTAGAGACCACAACTGGCCTTTAAATTTTAGTAACTGATGATCCGAATGATTCTCAAGTTAAAGGAACCAAGGGTCTGAAAGATCCTTAATCTTAAGGAATTGATTGCTTGAATGATGCCTAATTTTCAGGATTTGCATGATCCTTAAATTTCAGTAACTGATGATCCCTAAGTTAAACTGAGAGTCTGAATAATCGTGAATTTAAAGGAACTGATGGTCTGAGTGATCCATAACTCTAGTGACGTATTCAATGGGTGGTCAGGGGCAACTTGCACCCCTCCCCTCCCCCACCAATGACACAAAATTCCGTAAGAAAATGTTAGTAGCGGATTCAGCAGGATATACCAGTATACAATATGCTATGAGTCGTGAAATTAGTAACTGTAAAAAGTAAATATCTAAGGTAAAAAAAAAAAAAATTGTGGAAATTTTCTTTAATTTCCTTCATTTTTGCGCAATTTTCTTCAATTTGGGGGTAATTTTCTTCATTTTCTAATCATTTTCAGATTTTTTTATTCTTAATTTTTCGGAAAATGCTACCAGATTTTACCAAAAGCTCTGATAATGTTACCAAACTTTTCAATAATTTTACCAAATTTTCAACATTTTTACCAAAATTTCCAACAATTTTACCAAAATTTAAAACAGCTTTAATAATTTTACCAGAATTTCCAACAGTTTTACCAAAATTTGCAACAATTTTACCAAATTTCCTAAGAACTTTACCAAAATTTCAAATAATTTTACCAAAAATTCCAACAATTTTACCAAAATTTCAAACCTTGACAACTTTACTAAATTTCCAATAATATTACAAATATTACCAATAATTTTACAAAACTACCTTGTTAATTTTTTCAAGTTTATGTTAATGAACAACAAATTTTCCCCCTCCTTCCCCCTCCCTCCACCACCTGGAGAGAAAGCATCCATGGGAAGGTAAAATCTTACCAGGAACATTTTCCTTCTTCTAGTAGTTTCCTGCACCTCAGGATACAGCATTTTTCGATAATTACCGTTTGCGTTTCCCCCTCCCCCTCTTCGTCTTCACCCCGGCACCGAAAGCTGAATACGCCACTGCTTAAATTGAAGGAACTGAGGTTCAGAATGATCCCTAAATTATAGGTTTTTCACGGACTGCTAATTTTGATATGCATGGGCTAATCTTTTTTTTCAATTTCCTGTAGTTGGTGAAGTCGGGACTTTCGGCCAGACAAACGCTTTCGACTGTGGTCGTCTTGGTATTGGAGCAGCGGATTGCAAGGGCGATCTTCTGTGTTACGAGGACCCCCTCGGATGTCGATGTGCTGCTGGCTACAGGGGGCGGAGTTGTCAAAAGTGTAAGACACAAAATGTTTTATTTTTATCATATAAGTTGCCCATGCATGGAAACACTAGACAAGGTTATAAATAACAGGGAGTACATGTATCTAGATTGAAGCATTTTCAGGCCATCCCCATAAATTGTTGGTATTCAATTATAAATATTGAACCAAAATTGAAGGTTTGTTTACCCCCTGAAATATTAATTTTTGGTCCAAACCTTTAGGTCAACTTTTTCTTGATAGATCCCCATAACATTGGCATATGGATATCGCTTTAAGATTTTGGGGAATTTTCTGCACATGTTTACAATATACAACAGTCTGACAGTAAACGGTATGGGACTGCGGGAGTAGCCACGGTAGTCAAAAAGTCCTTAACACCCCTCTCATGGGCCCCTTCACCCCTCCCCATAAAAGATAAAAAATGTTTATCATTTTTTGTTTTGCTCATATTAACCTTCAAACAAGATAAAAGGGCAGTATTTTAAAAAAAAAAAATGGCAAAATTCCTTAGGCTGTCAGTATTCTTTCACTCGATTACAACCCCTCCCCTCCCCTCTCCCTCTTTTCCACCACAAACATTCCCCGAAAGCTACAATCTTGGACAAAACTGTTGTATCAATGCAACGTTATGAGAACTACATATGTTATAGCGTTATGTTTCTTTAATATATTTTCCGAGAATTGTAATTCTCTACCCCCTCCACCTTTCAATGTTGGATTTATTTCTGTTTTAAAGGAATATTCCCACCAAGTTTTTTTTTTTTCTTTCAAAATTGAAAAAAATTCAAATTATAAGGTTCTTAAAAAAATAGGAAAAAGCTCAGTATGATATCACAGCAACACATTCTCCCACAAAGTTGATGTATTTCATTAAAATCGATCATCCTTTTTTTTTTTTTTTATTATTAAAACCTACTAGAAAAATAAAGTGATGAAAGTTAGGTATTTATATACATTGTCAATTATACCCTACTTCAATATCTTTTGGAAAATTGTTTCTAATTATACAAAAACAACGAATTAACGTTCAAAGAAATACATAAACATTTGCAATGGAATTGCCTCTATGACATCTTCAAACACGAATTCATCCTACTGTACTGTACAAAAACTTTAAAATGCAATTGGGAAATCTTTGAAAATCTATATCTCCCGAACGGGATATGATAGCAACCTGATTTTTGTGCCAAATTGGCTCTAAATGTATGCTCTTTTAAATAATATTCTACAAAAATCCATGGGAATATTCCTTTAACGTCAATTCCAGAAAGGAAGAAAAACCCCACTAACAAGTCAACATTAAATGGGGAGGGGAGCGGAGAGAAGGAGGGTTAAGCTAATGAGTTATGGGAGGAAGATATACTGGAGGCGTCAATGAAATTAAAACAATGTCCTTACAATTCTAAAATATTAATTACAAATGAAAGAATAGGAATTGAAGAAGCAATAGAATAAATTTACAGCATTTATTATTTCTAAATGTGGAATAATTTACAGTAGAAAAGTAGGTTCATGAAAAGTATCACATATTTTCACCAAGTGTTTTTATAAATTTTGTCCAAGATTGTATAGGATGGCAACACCCGGCCTGCACGAAACAAATCATTGATTCTTGTTATTTACAGCTTGTGCAGATGGATTGTATGGAGCTGACTGTACAGGGCAGTGCCATTGTGACGGGGAGGATGTCTGTCATCACGTGACCGGGATATGCCCTGGAAGCTGTGCGTCCGGTTGGTCAGGAAAAAACTGTCAAACTGTTACCCTCTAAATATCTGCTGTCGTGTTGTGAATACTAGAGTACCTGTACAAGTGGTGTCACACGCTTGTGAACTGGGGAGGGAGGGAGGGGTAGGCCCGGATTTAAAAGAATATTCCCATGGTTTTTTGTATTATTTTATTTGAATGCGCATACTTTTAGAGACAATTTGGTACACAAATCAGGTTGATATTATATTCCGTTCAAAAGATATGGATTTTTAAAGATAGTTTTTGTACAGTATGATGAATTCATGTTTGATGACGTCTAGAGGCAATTTCATTGTAAATGTTTATGTATTTCTTTGAACGTTAATTGGTTGTTTGTGTATTAGAAACAATTTTCCAAAAGTTATTGAAGTAGGATGTATTTGGCAATGTACATAAATACCAAACTTTCATCGATTGATTTTTCTAGCAGGTTTTACTAATAAAAAAAGTGATCGATTTTAAGGAAATACATCAACTTTGTGGGAAAATGTGTTACTATGATGTCATACTGAGCCTTTTCCTATTTGTTTATTGGCATTTTTTGTAAACCTTAAAATTTGAATATCTCCTGCTAGGAATAACACATCAACATGATTTTTGTACTAAATTGTTTCTGAGTTTTTTTTTTTTTTTTTTCCGGGAGGGGGGGAGGGGGAGGTTACGAAAAACATGGGAATATTCCAAAGGTGTTAGCCTACTCAAAGTTACGTGATTGACAACATTATTGAAGCCTCAAGTAATTAAAAACAGACACAAATAAACCAGATATAGGCTACATAATTCCCACGTTCCCAACATGAAGGCAAAGCTAGAACGTAAATCTTTCCATGCACTCATTTTTTTTATTATTCTTTGATCGGTGATTGGCTAATGTGCTACATCGTGCGTACATGACGTCAGGCAGGTACTCTTAGACTCGATTGTATTCTTATCTCTAGAGTATAAGCTCGATATGCCAATCAAAATGATAGGGGGTTGTGTACCGTTTATTTGTTCGTCTGTCTGTTTGTTTGTAAGCAACATATCTCAAGAAGTAATAAATAGATTTTAATGAAATTTGATGCTTGGTTATGTTAGTGTTTCGGGAAAATATAATCAAAGGTTGGGTAGGGTTGAACAAGGCAAGGAAATAAATGATAGGGTAAGAAAGATGATCAAAGGTTGGGTTAGGGTGGAACAAGGCAAGGAAATAAATGATAGGGTAAGAAAGATGATCAAAGGTTGGGGTAGGGTGGAACAAGGCAAGGAAATAAATGATAGGGTAAGGAAGATGATCAAAGGTTGGGTAGGGTGGAACAAGGCAAGGAAATAAATGAAAGGGTAAGGAATATGATCAAAGGTTGGGGTAGGGTGGAACAAGGCAAGGAAATAAATGATAGGGTAAGGAAGATGATCAAAGGTTGGGGTAGGGTGGTACAAGGCAAGGAAATTAATGATAGGGTAAGGAAGATGATCAAAGGTTGGGTAGGGTGGAACTAGGCAAGGAAATAAATGATAGGGTAAGGAAGATGATCAAATGTTGGGGGTAGGGTGGAACAAGGCAAGGAAATAAATGATAGGGTAAGAAAGATGATCAAAGGTTGGGGTAGGGTAGAACAAGGCAAGGAAATAAATGATAGGGTAAGGAAGATGATCAAAGATTGGGGTAGGGTGAAACTAGGCAAGGAAATAAATGATAGGGTAAGGAAGATGATCAAAGGTTGGGTAGGGTGGAACAAGGCAAGGAAATAAATGATAGGGTAAGAAAGATGATCAAAGGTTGGAGTAGGGTGGAACAAGGCAAGGAAATAAATGATAGGGTATGGAAGATGATCAAAGATTTGGCTAGGGTGGAACAAGGCAAGGAAATAAATGATAGGGTAAGGAAGATGATCAAAGGTTAGGGTAGGGTGGAACAAGGCAAGGAAATAAATGATAGGGTAAGGAAGATGATCAAAGATTTGGGTAGGGTGAAACAAGGCAAGGAAATAAATGATAGGGTAAGGAAGATGATCAAATGTTGGGGTAGGGTGGAACAAGGCAAAGAAATAAATGATAGGGTAAGGAAGATGATCAAAGGTTGGGGTAGGGTGGAACAAGGCAAGGAAATAAATGATAGGGTAAGGATGCTTTATGGGTATATTTCCATGGCTGTACAGGACCATCTTACTCAGGGCGTAAGACTCGGAAAACTTATAACGAAAGAAAATTCGTATTTAATCTATGAAATAACATTGAATTTTGGGCAGAGGCTTCACCAATTTTTTTTGCTTGGGCGAGTGGGGAGGAAGGAGGGGGAGGGGTGCACAGTAGCCTATGGCAGTAATGCGCAAGTATCACACGCGTAACGGCGTAAGGTCTCGTTTCCAGTTTAGGGCCCACGTTTGATCAAGGCAAGGAGCGAAGCGCTGGAAGGGGCTAAAGGGGCGAAACCCCAGGAAGCTCTGAAGATATTTCTCTTTTGACGCCCCAAAATGATTAAAGACAAACACAATATTCAAAAGTTCTGATGACAAGAAGGAACTTCTAACGATAAATTCTACTAACTGACTACTGTATTACTTCTCTGAATTAAAAAAAAAAAATTCGGGCGCAATACTGTGGTTTATGGGTGAAGTCCTGGTGTCTGTTAGGATACAAGGAGGAAATCCCCGGCTACGGTATTTCTAGTTTTTGATGCCCACAAATGCAGAACGGCTGAACATCAAGACACAGAAGTAGCAACAATTCAATTTCTAAACAGGGAGAGGGAAAATTTCACCTAACAATTGAGAAAATTAGGGCAAAATATCACTGAACATATTCCTGTATTTTGTTCCAAATTTTTGGAAAGGATCACAAGAGCATTAAAAGCCAAGCAAAATGCAGTGCGTACTGTTCTGCATGGTAGTTCTCTGCCAATATTGCGCACTACATTAATGTAAATCCTTAAAAAAAATTGTAAACAAAAGTTGGAATCTTATTGGGTTAAAACAGTGGCGTAGCATTCAAAAAGTGAGGGGGTCAAATGTAGCCCACTTCTGAGTGCAATTTTGATTTTGAAAAGCAAAACATATACAAACATTATCCCAGTTTCCTGGAAAAAGTACGCGCGTGTGGTGTGTGTGTGTGGGGGGGGGGGAGGCGGGGGTAGAAGTGGGGGCGGGGGCGGACCCTCTTTTTCTCCGTGGCTACGCCACTACACCCAGGCCCACGCCTCGTACGGCCATGTATATTTTGTCCGTGTTTTACATGTGACAAACGTAGGCTATATGGCGTTTGACTAGCAAGGGTTTTTAGTTTGTATCTTCTGGTGAATGTGTTTATTGTTTCTTTGTTTGTTTGATGAGGGCTTAACGGTACCACGACAGCAAGGGTCAAATTGTGCCTGAGAGGTTAAATTACTCCAGAGGTGGGAAGGGGAATAAACAGAGGGAGATTGAGAGAAAACACGAGAACATAAAAGCCAGAAAGCTGAGATCGAGAAAGGTGGTGTATGGGTGAAGAAAAAGAGTAGAGAGAGAGAAGGGGTGGGGTGGGAGGGGGTGGGAGAGAAGAATTACATATAGTTGTAGTGGGAAGCATGATGAAGGAAGGAGATAATATTATCAGGAGGTTTTTTGGAAGAAGTCGGCTATTGAGTTGTGGAGAGCAAAGGAAGCTCTGGAAAGGTTGTACAGGGGACAAGCAAGGAGAAGGTGATGGACTGTCAGGGCGAAATGGCAATTGTTGCAGAGGGGTGGGGGGGGGGCAAGAAGGAGGTGGGAGTGAGTGAGGTGGGTGTGACCTAGTCTAAGGCGGGTAATTTAGACGCTGTTGATACGGGATAGGTTGTGAATGGTGGGTTTGATCGGAATGGTGGGCTGGATGACGTGGAGTTTGTTATCAATTTGGGAGTCCCACGAGGTTTGCCTGCGGGTACGAACAGGGGAAGCGATAAGCAGTTTGATGTCAAAAAGGGTTTTGGAAAGCGGGGTAGGGAAAAGGTTGAGGGCAAGCTTAGCGGCTGCATCAGCCCTGTCATTGCCAGGGATGCCAACATGGCTGGGTATCCAAAAGAAAAGAATATTTTTTTCCTGCGGAGGGGTGGGGGTGGTGGTGAAAGGATTTTACGGAGAATGAGGTAAGATGTGGGGTTATCCCATTTAACATTGAGTAATGAAGTAAGGACAGCCTTGGAGTCGGAGAAGATGGCAAAGTGGCTGAGCGGAGAGTACTCAATAAAGTAGAGGGCGAGGAGGATGTGTTTAATGCAACATACGCGCACCATGTGATTACAAAATAATTTTGTCTGTATATATGATATTGTAAATGTAACAATACTTACAATACTCAAACTGCAAATAATTAAGTCAAATAACTTTATTGAACATTCGTCACAAATTAAAAAAAGGGCACGTATCATACGTGCGTTATACACGAAAGGGATACGCGCGCGTCTTGCTGCTTACATTTTCCCTCAAACCTGCACCTGATTGGCTGGGAAACAAAGGAAAAGTTCCCCAGCATTTGATTGGTCGAAGTACTGAAGAAATCACGTTTGGTTAAACTCGGTTTGAAAAGGTCTATAATCGGTTACAGTAGGCCTAAGTGTAAAATTATTTTTTAAAACCTCCCTGTATCGTGGGAAATAAAACACGTTCCCTACGATGAACAATCTACTGATTTCAAATCTGAATCGTCAATTTCCGGAAACCCATTAATATAAATAATGTCACATGGCCGAAATTTACGTGTCCATAATGGACCAATCGTATGTACTGGGGTAACCTTATCGACCAATTGAATACACATTATACATTGTTGCATACAACTTTTCCTCCAGCAAACTGCAACTGAAGAAATCGACTTCGGCTAAAATAGGTTTTTAATAGTGATTATGCATTTCAGCATCCCCAGCCCTGGTAGAGTGACAGCTCGAGTAATGGAAGCAGAAGAAATGTGTGGCTCGTCTGCGCATTTATGTCGGAAAGTGGCCAATCATTCCCTCTCCCAACACCAAAACTGGGGGATATTTTCAGGAAAGAGTTGGGTAATTTGAGCAAAATTGTCAGATATTCTGAGCAAAAACGTTGGAAATTTTTAGGGAAAAGTCGGATATTTTGAGAAGAAAGAAATTACTCACTCTAGACCTAATTTAGAAATTCTGGCTTCGCAAATTGTGTTATCCTTGTCCCAAGGCTGGTATACAACTGAACTCTACTCAGACGGATCGTTCTTAAGAATTACCAAAGAAATGCTGCGTTTCTATTTGCAAATAAAAATGTAGAAACAATCTTTTTGGAAATTTCCTATAAGGAAATGGGGAAATTCAGCACCTCCCCGTTTAGCTATGCCACTGATTTCAGCACCTCCCCGTTTAGCTATGCCACTGATTTCAGCACCTCCCCGTTTAGCTATGCCACTGAATTCAGCACATCCCCGTTTAGCTATGCCACTGATTTCCGCACATCCCCGTTTAGCTATGCCACTGATTCAGTACCCCCGCGTTTAGCTATGCCACTGATTTCAGCCCCTCCCCGTTTAGCTATGCCATTGATTTCAGCACCTCCCCATTTAGCTATGCCACTGATTTCAGCACCTCCCCGTTTAGCTATGCTACTGATTTCAGCACCCTCCATTTAGCTATGTTACTGCTTTCAGCACCTCCCTGTTTAGCTATGCCACTTATTTCAGCACCTCCCAGTTTAACTATGCATTTGATTTCAGCACTACCCTGTTCCACCAGCTGTTTGGGTATCCTTAATTACTGTCTCTCCAAAAGTTTGATCAATTGGTATCCTGCCAAATGTATTGTGTGCAATCAACTGAACACTAAAACGGTCATCCATTTGTTGCTGGTAAATTTCAGGATGATCGTCTTGGAGCTTTGACATTTTACATGGTACACAGAAAGATATCGTGCATAATTAATCTTATCATGCGTGAAGCACCATGTAATCATTGCGCGTATGGAAGTGCAGTGGCCAATTTCCCTCTCGTGATGCTCGCACCAACGCAAGAAGAAGCTCAACGATATCTAGATACGACATCCAAAATGATGCTAACGGCCGATTGTCATTTCGCAAAAGTTGCTGATACTCATCAAAATGGTTCAGAATCACTATGCAAGATTTATTTTCTAAGAATTCAGCAAACGACGAGTGATCTTTTGTATCACCTAATTGTCTTGCAAGTTGAGCTGTTTCCGTCAGTTTGAATAAATCATCAGGATGATTTTTGTTTATCCATTCCAGGAATCTTGACCACAAAATGCGAAGTAGTCCTTCATATGTAATCTTATGGATTCATACACCACGAAAAATGCAATCACACTCAACTCAACAACAATACCACGTAGCCCAGCATCTCTAAACCGTTTTCTGATAATGGGAAGTAGGTTACAAATGATGTGAAATGTACCCATCGGCAGTACAATGCCAGCAAACCAATCCTGACTGCTTTGGACAATTTCAGCAGCTTTGGCGTATAGGGCGTGATCAAACACGCAGACAATCTCTGACAATTCAAGTGAATTAATGATGTGCTTCGTTTGTTGCAAAATACGTTTGACAGATGACATTTGAGTGGCAGGTTCATTGATTTTGGCTAAGTATTACTGACAGTGTCAATTTTGAGAGCCCTGTTTTTTCTTGTCTGTATCTTGAATCCAGTCCAAGAGCTGATTTTCTGCTTATTAGATGCACAATCTTCAAGGAGCATCAACGACAGTGCAATATGTTCACGCTTTGCTAAGCTAGCCTCCTTGGCCTCTAGAGGACTAGGTTGTATCGATGTGATGGATGGTGGACTCTTGTATCCCCATAATCATAGTGAGGAACGACATGAGCCTTGTCTGGATGGGTTCGTCTCTTATCTCTTGATAAGTCTTCACGGTTCGGTGGAAGTTCAGCCGTTGAGACCTGTCGTTATACAACGATGTCATTCACCTGTTCAACCGGTGAGATGTCCCAGATTCACTAAGGATTTCTTCCTGACGATCAATATTGTCAAAAGCTAGAACGGTAGGAACTTTTGGATATGTACTTGAAGGAAGGACAACTTTGTCTTCCTCCTGTGTGTGTAACTTTAAAGGTAGAGAGCTGTGTCTATTTCTTCCAGCTTTGTATAAGAAATGCCATGTACGAGACAATTGACAAATTTGATGAGTTCTACATTTCCTGTCAGCGTTTTACGACCCATGCTAGTAGAATATGCTTTGAGGTGTTCATCTGTCCAAATGTTGTTCCATAAATTGTGTCTTGAGCTAATGACCACACTATTTTCTGCACGCGTGACAGGACATTTTCAAACATTTGTGAATTTCCGGTAAGAAAAGTAGTCAGAAACAATTTGAGGGAAGCCGGTAGGTCCACATATGTTTCGTTAAGTTCATCAGGCTAAGGTGGCCAAGGCTGTTCATGGCGCAAACCTCGTATTTCTTCGCTTAAATGCAAAGTTGCTGCTGGAAGTAAACCATCTCTGACTGTATCCATATTGCAACGTTCCTCAAACTTTTGCCTTATTTATATGAAGTCCAGTGCCAAGGCCTCTATCTACAGATTGTCAGGCAATATCAAAGTCTACCCCTGCCACCTGTACAAATTAGCAAGCTATCACCAAATTTAAGCTCTAGATTTCGCAGTACGTTTTTCTTTGTGTGAGATTTGATGTTGGCAATACCCTCAGCATGCATGTAGACAGAGCTCTGTCATAATAACATCACGCGGTCTTTTAAAAAGCTTTTCTCTGGCATAGACAAACAATAATTCATAGTATGAAGACTCAGCAGTACTATATAATTTGGTCTAGTTACTCCCACCTTTCCCTGCCTTATCTTTACCACGTGCTTGCCCAAATCTATGCCAGGTCCTGGTATAAGAGATGTAGCAGGGCCTATGATAATGGGCTTCAGCACCAACGATGTCACGTGAAGTGAGAGCCAACATTCGTTCGTCCATCTTCTTCTGTTCATCTGTCCACTGATCTGCAACTATCATTCTCATTGCAACATCTCGTACTGTGAATTTGCGCGTAAATCAACACATTATACAAGCTTTCTCGACTGTTACTTTCTTTAATGTACTTGCTGTATTTGTCGCAAAATATATACTTTGAAGAATAGACTGTTGGTGAACTGGTATCGGCGTGCATTTTTTGAAGATCAGATGTAAATATTGTTCAACGATGAAAATCCTCTTATCGGCTTATTTGAGTCTAACACAGCATACACCTTTTACATTAATACCATCAATTAATCTGTCTAGCTTTATTAGAAACACATCATGTAGTCATGACAAATCAAGTCAGCTATACATCTACAGTACAAACCATTTAGGCACATTCAAGTACTAAAAATATGAGGAGACTCATATGTCTGATGTGTAAGCAAGGACTGTGGACTGAAATACACGAAGACACACAGCAAGCATCCTTCACAGCAAGAAGTGACATACTTTGGTGGCAATTGATTGGTTGACAATTGCTAGGAAAGGAGAAGATGCAGGATGCATGTGTCTAGATGTTCTGTGGCAGGGATAGAGGCCCAAGATCATGAGAACAGGTTTTGCAATAAAATTATTACCTCGAAAACAGAATACAATAAGTTTTCACATAGACATTCTACATAAGTGGTTCACCACACCCCACGTTCCTCACATGATGAAACAAATTTGATCAGTTTTTGTATTAACTGCGAAAACATTTGATAGTTTAAGGGTGTAATCAATTAATGTTAAATAAGTTCAACATTACAGAACTCGCTCCTTGAACAGAACTCCATCCTGATTTCCTGTGCCTGTGGCATTTCAGTAACCGCATGTAGCGGTTTGCAGTTTCCAGTTTATTTCCAAATTATTCCACTTTGCGTATTAACAAAATTTGCCCTCTAAAAGGTGTGAAATATGTGAAATTTGTTTCATTTGGACAAAATGTTGAAGATTCAACCTTTGAACATTAGAAATGACACTATATTTCGTATTTCCACGAAAATTCATTTCAAAGTTAAGAAATATCAAGAGCAGCATTCCAAAAATATAACGGCAAAACGAGGGGAGTTTTTATTTGAATAACATCAATATGTATTAAACAGCTTCTATTTTCAAAATGGATTTCTATTTTCAAAATGGACTGGAATAAATCCTTCACATTTACCATTATACTCTTTTTTGGTACTTAATAAA
>JAIGNY010000609.1:26635-48860 GCA_020152595.1 Chiridota heheva
AGCATTGCATTATTTTACAACAGAACAAACTAGTTGATAATCTTGGAAGAACGATATCTGAGCGCAAAGCAGAGCCAGATTGCTCGGCTTTCAGCGAGAGGTTGAACATGTGGAGCAAAAGATGGCAGAGATTAGGAGTCACCAGGCCAAAGGATTCTTCAAAAGAAAAATATGGGAACAATGAAGAGTTCAAAGAAAAGAGTTAGTTTTAGTTCATTTACAGACTTAACTTACTAAGAATATCTTTGTTTGTGTTTGTCCATACTTGACTAATGTGAGGATGTTATTTGTATATTTATCTCATTAATGGTATCTGTGGATGTGTAGAGGCAGCATAAGCTAAAATGCTTTTAATCTATTAAAAACCATAGCAAAAAATTCATTAACATTGTTTAAAATTAACCATATAAACACAACATTTTTAAAATCTCAGGCATCAATATGCAGGATGTTTTTGCAAATTTTGATGTTTTAGCTCATTTTATTCATTTACTAAATGGAATGAAAATGACTAATTTCCCATCAAATTAGAGAAAATTGACCATTTTTAAATTTCAGATGTAAATATGCTAATTTTGCATTATATGCAAATTAGTAATCTATGATCATAGTATCTCTCTATTTTCTTATGTTAATCTATTTTGACCATGTCTCAACATATGGAAGACAATCGCGTCATGAAAAATTACACTAAATAAAGAAAATCACAATTTGCATACATTTGTTTAAACTTTTCTCGTTTTATTGTTTTTATGCATTTAAAAAAGGCAGAACATATTTTTGGTAAAAAAGATCATGTTTATTTAACGTATTTAATGCATGGTTCATAGATCTTGCACTAAAGAATGACCCTCCATTCTACTCGGGCAAGTACTTTGCCCGAGCATTAAATAAATATAGACACTCTGCCTTCAACATTAATCTCTAATCAGGCGAACTTATCCATTGTGTTTAGAACTCTTCTGGCAAAGATGGAAGATAAGGCTGAAAATATACCGTTAGAAAGGAAAGCAACGCGTGAGTATTTTATTGTCATCTGGATGTCTTTCCTCTCAGATGGTGAGCGTCTTAATTATCACCAATTGTTGCTTGGTTTCTCTTAGGTAGCTGTAGATGATTTTACTTTTTGCCATCTGTAAATTTGATCATGGACTGATAATGAATGTATTGGTTGAACAAGCGCGAAATGTCCATTCGAATGGTCAGAATTATTTGAAAAAAATTGACATGCATGGGAAATGTATTGATCAAGTTGCCTTATAAAATTTAATTACAAGAACCAGGCTGCTTCTACGATTAAAAAGGACAAAAGGTATGCCCGCTAGACACAACAATCCCGGTGGGTCTGCAATCAGTGAGTTCACAGCTGATTATCAAAAGCCTTAGCTGTCTTGATATGTCAGCACTGGATGCTTTCGGAGACGTTAAACATTGCTATGCTATGCTAATAAGTTTTACATACAAAAGCCAGAAAAGAAACCACACTAGGTGATAGGGTATTTTTAGTCACAGGACCTTCACGTATGGAACAGGTTTGCTCCCAGATTGAATGAGAGGTCTTAAGGAATTTTTAGATTTAAAGTCCCCACCTGTTCTGTAATCTATTTCATTACATACAGATATTTTTGTTACTTTTAATTAATTTCTCTTAAGCACAGCTGATTACCTTTTGTAGAAGTGAGCATTCTATTAATATAGCAAATAACAATAATAAATTGTTCTGGAATATTTAAATAGTTGATTTATGTAATATGTATTAAGTGGGTACATCATTCATTCATAGTGAAGACATTCTGAATGAAAGTATACAAGTTTAGAAATTGTCTGATTAGAATTAGAATCACATTTATTTTGAAATTGACATAAAATAATTGACTGCGTTAATGTACTAAAGTTTTACTCATCACATACTAATATTGTTTTGCTATCTTTCTGTTGTTTTTTGTTTTATTCAGTTATAAATGATTTGTATTTAAAAAGTATGCACAGCCACTCGTGATAAAGACATTTTAAATGAAAGCCTAGAATTTGAAAACATTGTTTGATTTGAATTAGAATCAAATTAACGTGGGAGAAATAATGTACCCATCACATACTAATGTTGTTTTGCTGTATTTCTGTTGTTTTGCACTATTTGTTTTGACACAATCTACTAACAGCACCAGCAGACAGCGAGCCAACAAGTTAAAGGTACAGTTTGATCCTTCCTGCTTTATTAAATGCACCTTTTTCAGTATACCGACATTGAAATATGACAAAGGGAGTTTACCCATTGATACCATGATAATGCAGAAGTTCCAATATGATTAAGACTTAGAATTTAACTTAGAAAGTAAGCTTTTCATTTAATTTTCAGATTGTTTTTACCAATGTTTATAAGTTCTAATAATTTAATTTTAAATTCAGTAGTCAGAATGTTCATCTTCGTCATAGAGAACAGAAGAAACAAAGTGATAAAGAAAAGTGTTTACAATATCTATTCCATGTAATATCATAGCTCTAATATAAGTGAGATCATAACATCAACCAAAGTCTTTCATTTAGATATTTTTTGACCTGTTATGAAAAAATTTTGAGGAAGAAGTATTTTCTATAAGTAGGAAAGTAATATTCATTTCAATGAGATAGTATTTGGTATCTGTGAGGTTGCTCTTGTAGAATAAACTTTTACACCAGAAATTTTCAGAAGTAAAATTGTACACTTTTTTAAAGTTGATATCACTTGAAGCTTAGACAGAATATTATATTGAAAGGTTGCTGAGTTGTCTGTTCTCCTGTAATTGGTTAATTATGAAACACCCTCTCTTGAACATTAGCATCTGTAATTTGATGGCTCTACGCTCAATTCTTTTTCAAATAAAACTAAAATATCAAAACCTTTTAAATGATTATTATGGAAGTCTCAATACCTCCAGCATGATGATCTCAGGTTTAGGTTTATCTTTCTATTTCCTACAATTCTCTGCCTCCAATAAATCAATGATGCCTCTGCACCAACAGCACCGTTAAAGTCTCTCTAACAAACTTACCTGTCTCTTCTGATAGCCTTACTTTCCTTGATAACCCTCTGAAATATATATCTTTGACTGTGGAAGTACCTTTAATCAACCAACCAACCAGATTTCAGTTAGTTTAGACAAGATATGAAACACACTGCCATACATAAGCTCACTGCAAATTTTAAAGGATAATTGTAACAGTTAGACGTGTCTACCTTGTATAGAAAATAATAATTCAAACAAAATGGTGAAGAAACTGCACTGAAGTTATATTTTTCAGGTGCAACAAATTTATTTAAAATGACTGTGTAAAAAGTTACTAAAAAAAGTGACATTAAACTTCCTTGTTTTCAAAATTATTGCCGTCTCTAGGAGGAAATAAGCCACACCCACCGTAGAGTAGCGGTAAATAGGTGGGACAAACACTCAATCTGCAATCATGCATGACTAATGCATTGACATTTAGATGTTCATGTGGCAAAAATTATGTTTTCTAACAGTTGTCGGTAACGGGAATCAGACTTACAAAGCCCGCAGGCTTGTAAGCGCAATTTTTGTTCACTTATCTTTGTCAATACTCCAAGTCTTATGTGTGCAGAAATTTGTTTTGTGGAAGTATATTGCATTGACTGCATGAGCACGCCGCTTGCACCAGTACCAGCGTAGGATTTTGCCCACATGGTTACTTCTCAGATTTTGTTGCTGGGAAAATTCATGCGGTGGTTGATTGAAAAACTGTTAATCAAACCTAAATTATTAGGTTAATTGTGAATGTGTTTGATTGAAAAGAATGTATTCAACATGTTTTACTAATTAAGATATTCTTTCAAAATGTATTGAGATGACATTTCAGGTTTTGCCTATCAATCCCCCTCTTCTTTCCTCTCCCATCAGAAATATGTTACTAAATCATATCATAACTACTTTACCATATTTTGATGATTTCATATCAGAAACGCTTACAAATCCTGAGGCGATCTATGAGGACAACAAGCAGGAGCAGTTGTTGAAGCAGCTGGAGCAGAGATGAAGTCCGAGATGCTACAACAGAGGAAACGAACTGGACCAGCAGCTGCAGGAAGCCATGAGCAAAGGGCTGAGGCACGGTGGACCTGAGGCTAGTAGGTTGAGGAACCTTAGTGCAGATTTTGTGTTGTAGTGCAGATTTTTCTTCATTCAATCTGTGTGTGTTCTTTGTATATACATCTGCTAGGTTTTGCACCATTTTCGCAGTGCAAGTGTCTTTTAGTAAAAAAAGATTACTTACAATTTTAACTTTTAGTAAAAATGGACATCTTTCATTCTGCACGTATCAAAATTGTATAATTTCATACTGCAGCCAAAGAAACTGTCATTACTGCAGGTATATTTTTCGGTTGAGTGGGCTGCACATCCTACCACTTTTAGTATAAAGTGCCCCTCCCCGCCAAAGGTACTTGGAGGGTTTGTGAAAAGGTAGGATCCTCAACTACTGGTTTCTAGTTTGTTAGTGATACTCTTTTCATTTTGTATTCCTGTTTAATCAACCCTTAATATTTTGATACTGATACAGTTTGAAATGGCAATCCAATCTGTAAAACTTTTTGGAACCTGTTGGGTATTTAATAGAGTTTCAACTATATTTTTTGAATCATGATTTGAAGTTAAGGAATAAATGTAAGTATGAAAGATGAAAGCATTTTGGTACCCCTTAGGGTGGAACCCTTTCCTTCAATGTACAGGTAACTTAGTGTTAAACCACTGGCATCAACATAAAGTATTCACTTCTGCTGTTTATGAAGTTAAGCGTAATTCTCAAAAACAAACGTTTTATATTGTTTTATTAGGGCGTGAAAAAGACTTCCTGGGAGATTTAGCTGCCATCGGTAAACTTAAGAAGAGGAACTGAACAGTATGGTTTTCTTCAGCAAGTAGAAGGTAAGGATCACCTCAGCTCATGACCGTCATCAATTTCTTCTTCCGCTTTCTTGTGTAACTGTCCCAGCGGTATGGGAAACACTACTCCTTATAGTATCAAGCTTTTATAGGGCAAAATACTCCTTCACTTAAATACAGTAGAGCAATCCCTAGACTAGCATCCACTCTTGGAATATTTGTCACTTGTAATAATCCTGCATTACCTTACCTCGCTGCTTTATGCCAAGTGGCACATAAGGCCTCACACAATGTTTCCACTCAGTCCTACAGGCTGCGCAATCTTGGTTTAAGGCATAAGGCCTCCACAATGTTTCCATTGTCCTGCAGGCTACAGCAATCTTAGTTTATGGCACATAAGGCCTCCACACAATGTTGCTCTTCTCCAGTCCTGCAGGCTGCAGCAATCTTAGTTTATGGCATATAAGGCCTCCACACAATGTTGCTACTACTCCAGTCTGCAGGCTGCAGCAATCTTGGTTTATGCATATAAGGCCTCACACAATGTTTCTACCACTCAGTCCTGCAGGCTGCAGCAATCTTGGTTTATGGCACATAAGGCCTCACACAATGTTTCCCTCAGTCCCAGGCTGCAGCCAATCTTGGTTTATGGCACCTAAGGCCTCCCACACAATGTTTCTACTACTCAGTCCTGCAGGCTGCAGCAATCTTGGTTTATGGCATAAGGCCTCCACACAAATGTTTTCACTCAGTCCTGCAGGCTGCAGCAATCTTGGTTTATGGCACATAAGGCCTCCACACAATGTTTTCACTCAGTCCTGCAGGCTGCAGCAATCTTGGTTTATGGTACATAAGGCCTCCACACAATGTTTCCCCTCAGTCCTGCAGGCTGCAGCAATCTTGGTTTATGGCAAATAAGGCCTCCACACAATGTTTCCACTCAGTCCTGCAGGCTGCAGCAATTTTGGTTTATGGCACATAAGGCCTACACACAATGTTTCCACTCAGTCCTGCAGGCTGCAGCAATCTTGGTTTATGGCACATAAGGCCTCCACACAATGTTTCCACTCAGTCCTGCAGGCTGCAGCAATCTTGGTTTCATTTCATGTTTTCCACCCTACCTTCTTTCCTTTTCAATGGTTCTTCTCTAAGTCGTTTTGGGTCTCCTTCTATGTTTTCCATCAGGTGCCCATGTTAGAGCTGTCACACAGTCATTGTTTTGTTTTGTGCCTTAATATGTGACCAATGAATTTCTATTTCCTTTTGTCTGACATCATTGCTGAGGTTGGATATCAGCCCTTTGTTATACTTCCTTGTTGAAATTTTCTGTTATTTGCCATCTTATATTAATCATTCTTCGCAGCATTTGTGTTAGAAAATGTCAATATGTTTTTAAATCACCTTTATTCATTTTCCAGGTTTGAAAAGCTGCGTGCAGGAGAACAGGCAATAGGGTTTTGTACAGCTTATAATCTTTTGTATTGTGCTAATACTGCTTGAGCTCCATACTTTTTTGGAGTCTCCACGAATGTACTTCTTGCTTTCTATAATCTATTGTTAGTATCACTTGATCCTCCTCCTCTTTGGCCACTGCACCCAGGTAGATGAAGTTTTTTTCTGTATCAGCAACAATGTCTCCATTTTACTGTAATGTTATTTCTTGCTTCTTTGTATTGAATTTCATGATCTTGCACTTCTGTGTTAAATTTTAATCGGTTCTATTAACCTCTTCCTGCTAGCCTATTGGTCTTTGTTTGCATATCATGCTGTTTGGTGGAGGGATAGGAGGCAATGTAAAATCTGCAAAGTCTGGTTGTCAAGTTTGGATGTCATACAAATTCCTGTCTCACCATTCTGCATTGCTCTCCCTCATCACCCAGTCTATGACAAGTAGGAACAGGAAACCTGACATTGGGCAGCCTTGTTTCCCACCAGTGGTAACTGGGAACCAGTTTGTTGTATCATTGATCAATTACAGCACAGTTGAAACTGTGCGTACGCCTGGCTGTCACAATGCTGTCAATTTGTTGGGTATTCCGTACTGCTTTATTATTATCATTATGGATTCTCTATGAACTGAGTCAAATGCCATTTCAAAGTCTGATTATGCGTACAGTGGAGGTTGCTGTTAGTTGACCTGTTCAGTATTGATGTTTCTCCAGTATGAAGATTTGTTCATTAGTACCTTTACCTTTTCTGAGCGCTCTTTCGTTTCCTTTTTCAGTTGTTATCTGTTCCTCCACTAATCCATTTTGATGATGATTCTTCCTAATCCTGCATAGCCTTAAGTAACTGCAGACCATGCCACATATTGAGGGCACATCTAGGGTAAAGGATAAATTAAGTTCTGAAGCTCGCTCATCTTATATAACAAAGGACAATTCACCTATCCTGTAGCTGGTAGACAAACCACACCCCGCTCCATGTCTGCCAAGGGTTGGGCTCTATCCTGTGGTGAGCAGACAGGTTAGCCCCTCCCCACCCTACCTTCTGAAGGATGTATTCTGTGCTGGGCTGGCAGACTGCCTCGTTTCCCCTCTGTGGGATAGCGTTAAGTAATGGATAAAAGTGTAATTTATTGTTGATGTGTAATGGACACAGCATAGGCAATTTCTTCATGTAAACTGACCATGGTTTTGCAGTACAAAGCTGTCATAGAATTTTGTAGTTTTATTCAATTTTGGGAAGTAAGAAGGAGAAAATTTTGCTTTTGTTTTTCAGTGATTTACTGAATAAATTTCCACCTTTTCCTTTCCACCTTTTTCTTGAATAATTTGTCCTGGATTGCAGAATGATATGGGTCAGTGGTTGTATTGATAAAACTATTCAGTTAAAGGTCTGTGGATATGTACATAAGTAAATTGTTTTCAAATATATCAAATCCATAGATAGCATCAAACTTTTATCAAAATTAATGAGAAATTATTCATTTTACAACTGCGATTCCAGGCCTATTTGTTCAAATGTTTTATGCAAAGTTGTGAGCTCTGAATTTCTTTCCAACTCCCCTACAATACTTGAAATATCAACTGGTAGTTTGATAAAGGCTGTTACAATTTAACGATAACCTCAGTCAGTGTCTTAATAAATTTATAAATGACTGGATGCTAGAAAAGGAGAGTTAAGAAATTATCTTCATGTTTTGTTTTCATTCATAACAAATTTTGCATATTAAAAAGAATAATCAAGCATTAACAAATCATAACTTATCAACTGAAAATGTTAATTTTTCCAATTTAAAGACTTGTATTTGAACATTGAAAAGCCTATGCATGATTGGGTAAACCTGGAAAATGACACTTCTAAAGTATGCTTCCTTGAGAAATAAACACTTCTAAAGTGTCACCTTTTCTCAAAATGGCACTTCTAGTGTCACTTCCCTGAAATGACACTTCTAAAGTGTCACTTTTCTGGGAAATGACACTTCTGAAGTGTCACTTCCCTATAAGATGTTTCTTCTAGTGTCACTTTCCTGAAATGACATAAAGTGTCATTCCCTGTTTAAATAATTTAAGTTGTATGTGTCCATAGACTTTTAACATGACATCATAAGCAATTCTTGAAACTAATGTACAAATTAGCTTTAGTAAATTTGTAATCCAAGTGTGTTATTTGCTGTGACCTTGTAGTTTCTACTTTTTTTATTTAGACTGTATTCTAGTTTCCTTCTTCCTAATAGATTATGATGTCACATTATCATATGTGTCATATCTAAAGCATATGGATAGAGGCAATGTAGGTAAAAATATGTCAAAAGCATTTAGCCAGGAACAAATATAAGATCAGATCAAATTTGTATACCTTTTCAGAATTTCAGTTCTTGATACGTTTGTGATATATAAACAAGCAAACCTTTCTGTTTTCTCATATAAATCGATTTTATTTAATCATTATCATCATTTTATTTCCTTCTTTCCTCTGACCTGATCTTCAGTTAGAGTTAGTTGCAATGAAAAATTGTCCCCATTAATTAATTAATTAACCTTTCCAGGTTTTGACACGCCCACCAGCAATCACGGTAACTATTGCAAACAAACCTCAAATCCTCCCATTACCAATTGATAACTATATGGGGGCAAACAAACCTCAAATCCTCAATGGAAATTGCGTTCCTATGTGGGGGTTTCAAATGGGTACCCGGTAACTATGTGGGGCAAACAAACCTCACCACTTGCATTACCAATCACGAGTAACAGTAACTATAGTAAATAAACAAACAAACCTCAAATCCTCAATGCGTGCATTACCAATGCGGTGACATTAATGTTTGCGGGGCCTGCCAAAGTTTGATTCATTTTGGCGCTTTCTGGATCTTTTAGTTTTAGCAAATAGGATAGAACAAAATTCAGGTTGCTAACTGTTCTGCATTAAAAGCAATCAGATTTCAAAGCCATAGAGGGTCCCGTAAAGCGCCAATTTTTGTTTGCCATTTTGCCCATCACTCAGTCATGTGTGTGCAGGAAATTTGCTTTGTACAGTAAGTTGCATTGGCTACATAAAGCGCAGCTAATGGCTGTACTGTACCAGTACAGCGTAGGATGTTTGCCCCACTTAGTGATGCAGATTTTTTGTTAGGAAAATTCGTTAGTGATTGGTTCAAAACAAGCTGTCAATCATTAAACCGGGGAAACATGCGAAAAGTTTCTCTTTAAGCCTTCCGCACCTGACACCTGAGTTAATCTAAAACTCCAGGTATGACAATGCAACCCGCCTTCCTGTTCAGTGTATTGTTTCCACTCCAAACAATGATTGTTTATCTGCCATTCCATTTACCACAGCCAAGTAGCCTAAGGTTATTTGTGTGTATAAGTTTACTGAAAGCCAGAGCTGAATAATCACACACTTTGGTAGAGTACTCTCATCCGTGTTAGTGTCTTTGTGGGAGGTTCATTTTTAAACTGAGTGATAAAAATTGCTGCCAGCCATTATAATACCTGAGGTAATAATGTGCATTAACTGTGAATGATTGATGGACCATTTCTCCCTAAGGAAAGATATTGCTTCATGAGAGGTTAATTGTAATAAAGATAGACTTAGTTCTAACACCCTTCCAAAACCTGTAATGATATGCTGTAAGTCAATAATTATTGTAACATACACTATTTCTTGAATCTTGTATCATTATGATATGAATTGATTCAAGAGAAAATATGAAGTTATGATGTCACACCCAGTAATGCTCCATATTGTAATGTAAATCTATTCTTTTTAATCATTTGCATAATTGCAAGGTATGCAGCTGATGCAGGTGACAAGGATTTTTGAAATTTGACCGTTCAAAACCTGAATTCTTTGCACAAAATTTAAAAAAATGTGCATGGTTTACCTCCATGTGCATTGCTAATTTTGCCTATGACTGAAGATCTTCAAATTTGATCAGTAATATCTCAGAAACTTAGGGTCTAAATTTTGTGCACTTTTTGAAATAGATGGCAACATGGGCAAGAAGATTAGTATACCCAAAATTACTGATAATGTTTCCAGACTCAATTTCATTTTATTTTATATATATAGCTTTAGTAATATTTCCTTCCTTGTGGCTTCAAAATGTATAGAAATGTGAGTGCTTTAAAATGTGGCATAAATCTCTGAAGTGGCCTGAAGCTTTGTAGCTACTCTGGTTTGCAGTGTTAAATGCTATACTTATTCATTCATTTAACAATCAGAGAATTCAATTCATGGTTAAATGTTACAAAAATTTCTCCCAAACCACCATAAAATAGAATATAGAAATGAGGCTGAAAAGAAGAATTTGCATAGCTTTTCAGAAGATGGATGCAAAATAATTTCTGAAAACTATTGAGAATTTATTTTCATATGGTTTTATCTTATGTCCTGTGTGTTTGAAATATTCTTAAGTATTCAGTGTTGGTTCAGATACATGTGACTGATACTTTTTTGCTAATCCTGTAATTCTCGCGACCATGTTTCATTTTGACTGTTTATTCCGACCTTTTTACAGATGGGCGATGAAGCAGATGCTAAACAACTAAAGAAAGATTTAAACAAAGAATAAAAACTGCAAAACAGCGACAGGAATATGAAGCGATACGGAGAGGATGAGACTGACAAACCAAAGCGAAAGAGTCCACACAAAGAAAAAAGGCAAAAAGAAGAAATAAATATCCCAGTGTGACCAATTTTATCCACTCAGTTAACCTGGTTTATTAAAGACACAACTTTCCTTGAAACATTTCTGTCTGATGTATTAAAACAACACTAACTGATTGGGTTAGGCCACATGTGGAGTGTATTGGGTTAGGCCACATGTGGAGTGTATTAAGGTTGGCCACATGTGGTGTATTGGGCTAGGCCACATGTGGAGTGCATTGGGTTGGCCATGTGGGGTGGAGTTGGAGCCAGCCACATGGGGTTGAGCCACATGTGGCGTGTATTGGGTCCAGGCCACATGTGGGTGGTTTGGGTTAGGCCACATGTGGAGTGGGTTGGGCCACATGTGGGTGTATTGGGTTGAGCCACATGTAATTGGGTTAGGCCACATGTGTATTGGGTTGGGCCACATGTGGAGTGTGTGTTGGGTTGGGCCACATGTGGGGTGTATTAGGTTGGGCCACATGTGGGTGTATTGGGTTAGGCCACATATGCGTGGAGTGTATTGGGTTAGGCCACATGGAGCATATTGGGTTAGGCCACATGTGGGTGTGTTGGGTTGGGCCACATGTGAGTGTATTGGGTTAGGCCACATGTACATGGAGTGTATTGGGTTAGGCCACATGTGTGTGGGCATGTTAGGTTGAGCCACATGTGGAGCATATTAGGTTAGGCCACATGTGGAGCACATATTGGGTTAGGCCACATGTGGAGCATATTGGAGTTGGAGGCCACATGTGGAGCATATTGAGTTTGAGCCATGTGGAGCATATTGGGTTAGGCCACATGTGGAGCATATTAGGATTAGGCCACATGTGGAGTGTGTTAGGGATTTAGGCCATGTGCAGGTGTGGGTTAGGCCACATGTGAGTGTGTTGGGTTAGGCCACATGTGGAGTGTATTGGGTTAGGCCACATGTTAGGTAGGTGTATTGGGTTAGGCCACATGAAGTGGAGTGTATTAGGTTGGGCCACGTAATGTGGGTGCATATTGGGTTAGGCCACAAGTGGAGCATATTGGGTTGGGTACATGTGGAGCATATTAGGAGGCCACATGTGGAGTGTATTAGGTTAGGCCATGTGGGCGTATTAGGTTAGGCCACATGTGGAGTGTATTGGGTTAGGCCACATGTGGGCGTATTGGGATTGAGCCACATGTGGAGCATATTGGGTTGAGCCACATGTGGAGTGTGATGAGTTAGGCCACATGTGGAGCATATTAGGTTGGGCCACGTAGAGGTGATGATGAGTTAGGCCACATGTGGAGTGTTTTGGGTCAGGCCACATGTGTGGAGTGTGATGGGTTGGGCCACATGTGGGAGGCATATTGGGTTGGGCCCATGTGGAGCATGTTGGTTAGCCACATGTAGGTATTATTATATTGGGTTAGGCCACATATGGAGTGTTCACCTGCTCAGGAACATTTTGGTTTTTAGGTAGCAGAGTGTTCGAGCAGCTTGTCACACAGTTATAGAAGGCTTTAATTTTCTCATATTATTTTTTTTTGGATGTTGTATCTGTTTTGCATATGGTATTGGTGAGAGTAAAATCTGTAAAGCTTAAAAGATTATTTTCTTTGTTGAGGTTGGGCCTGTGACCAGTGTGACATTCAAGACATTTTAAATTTTACTTCCCACAAGATGTGCAAAGAACAAAATATACCTTGATAAGGGCTGGACAAAAAATGGTTCCAGTGGTTATAACTGTGGGAAAATCGATTTCTGGGAAGAAAAACAAATCATTATTTCTTTAAACAACAGTATATGTGGTAAATGTGTGCTCTAAAAATTTCTTAATGTAAACAACAATATTATTTCTGTTGCAATTTTTATTGGGAAGATTTAAAAACAAATAGATTTCTTAAGTAATAACAGTATATGTGGTAAATGTGTGCTCTTAAAATATCCCAATGAAAAGTACATTAAATTGTGTAAAATTGTGCAATTTTTCTTGAAAAGTACATGAAATCTAGAAAGTACATTAAATTGTGGAAGAGAGAAGTATATAAAGATGTATTTACCACAACAATATTATTTCTGTTGCAATTTTTCTTGGAAGATTTTGACACCTGTGGAAATGTTATGATAAATTCCAACTCTGCCTTGATATTAAAAGATACCTTGATTGTAAGATCATGTGCCTTGATTATTTATCACCTTTTTAGCTCATTGGCAAACATTTGTAAATTTGGTATGCAGTTGTAAAAATAAGATTTTAAAAATTTTAAGATGAACATTTTGTGAAACTTGGAATAATGCTTTGAAATTTGAATTAGGGGATTTTGTTAAACTTTCGTTATGGAATGCAGTGGTTAGGAGTGTGTGTTCAGAACAAAGTACTGGATTGGATTCCCAGCTCAACATCTGTTGGAGTCCTTGGACCAGACTTTATATTCCACTTGCCTCAGCTCCACCTGGACTGTAAAAACAAGTACCAGCATTGCTCTGAAATTAACCCTCGATGGACTGGCGTCCTGTTTGAAAGGTAGTCCTATGCTCTCAACTGCTTGGGCCATGGAAACCAGGGATGAGCACCAGCACTAATAGCTTAGATAGAAGCTTGTATTTCAGTCAAAAGAAACAGTTTTGATTACACACAATACAGTTAGGTTTGGTACTCAATGGAATTATTTTAATTTTTAACTTGAGAAACTTAAAACAAGTAATTTCAACTGTCTTTCATGCATTGTAACATTTCAGTGCTTTATTCAGTCATGGAAATAATGTCTTCTTTAAATACAGAAACAAGTGTTGTTGTATTTATGCAAGGTTACCTTCCCTTATTGCGTATACATACTGTGCAAATGTATATAAAATGTCTTTCAGTTGTATTTTTGTATGCTACCAAATGTATATAAAATGTCTTTCAATTTGTATTTTGCGTGTATAATCAAATCTTATATAAAATGTCTTTCAGTTGTATTTTAGCATGGGATCTATATCCCTCTTTGATATCATATCCTTTTCCTTTCTATTTTGTAATGTTCATTAATGCATTCATACAGTAAATATTCTATTTCTTTTGGCTCAAGTCTTTTGAATGTGTGTCTTATGGCGATTCATGCAATTTCCTTTCATTGATATATAAATGAAGTATACCCCCTCGATTTGGATCCACTGCTCCTAATAATTCAATTTTACCACAGCAATTCGTGGTTTAGAGGATGTGAATGGGGCGAGCACACAAAGCGCGCAGATTCGAGTCACGCTGGACTACTGCACTATAACTTCAGGGTCATTTGACTAAGAATGTTTGTGTTTTTCACCTTTCCCTTTTTGCAAAAATCGTAGATTAGCATCATTGGAAAGGAAATTTTTAAAAGAAATCCTAAATAGGTAAGACAAATTTCTGTTTTTAATATTCAAGAAATTATACTTGTGCAAAAGTTTGACCCATTTATTTGACTTAATTTAAAAATTGCTGGTAATATATTTTATCCCAATTTTTCCTAAGTTGGCTTTCATTACTCAAAGATATCTTGGCTTTTTCATTCAAACCAAACTTGTAATGAAAGGAAAGTTATCAAAATGCATATGAAAAAATACTTTGAAAATTGGGCTCGCATTTTTCAAAGCATTGGTAGAGTGAGGGTTAATATTTATGTTGGCTCAGTTTCATACTAGAAGTCAAGCTTTCTTCTTATTGCTAAAGGGTCAAGCTTTGTGTCAAAATAAGTTCAGTGGTCAAGCATATTCATTGTATATAATAGGGGATATTAAAGAAACAATAAAAGAGAAGTGTGAATGCTTTGCTTTCTTCACCCAAATTGTTTCTTTTCAAGTCCCTCTTTTGAATATGTCTTGCTTGATCACTGAATCCATTGATAGGGAGTGTAAACATAATGCTGTTGAGGGCTTAACACTTTTGTCACGGTGTAATGCACAAAGTTGTTTTTATTAATGAATGTATTGCTACAATGCATGAAGTACCTGGCTAGATTAATCAAATTAAGGCCCATTTTCCTTTGCCTTTATCATATTAATGATACAAGATGGTTTGTCATCAGATGAACATTAGATTTGATCATTTGAAGAAAGTTATTTTTGAAAAAGAAAGGTCTTCACGTGTTTGATATAATATTACTTTAAGCATTCCGAATAGGGGCGTGTTTAGTGTGAAACTATATTTAATGGAGTGTCATGTATTAAAAAACCATGTTCTTTCATGAATTTTCCACTTATCTGCGTGGCTTTTAATAAATTTGGTAACAAATTCCTTTTTGTTTTATTTGTTATTTCTGCATCATTGGGACTGATATATGTGCAAATGATAGTGTCAGTGTACTCCTCCCTAGCGAGAAGTTGTTGGAAGATGGCCAAACATTAGTGAATCTGATAGCAGAAAAGAAACATGTTGACAGTAAAAGTTGCAAGTATACACCTGTCTTACGAGAAATGACAAAACATTGTTGTGGAGCTATTGATACTATAATGCAATACTGCACAGTACATATTTCAAAATCTTTTGTTCTGACATATACTACACATATACACATGCTGCCACATTCAGGTAGAATAGATATTTATGTATATATTAAATCATTAATCATGCTGCATAATGACATCAAATCAATATAACTAAGAAGCAAATATTAACAAGCCACTTTTATAAAGCTTTTGTTTCAGCTTTGTTCAAAATATGTCATAATAAATCATAGCAAAACAAAGTACAAACTTATGAATCAATAGCTGCCTCCTTTTCAATCAAAGAAAGAAAAAAAACTCTTAATTCTATTATTATTCTATTATTATAATTTCCTCTGTAAAAAAAAAGAAAAAAGAATATTACTACAATCAACAAATACATCCTTTAAAAAGAACTATTGGCATCTTTGATAAACCTCTTCAAAACCTAGTGATTTTCCAGTTGTCCTTACACAAGTTGAAATGTTCAAACATAAAGAAAGAATCATTTCTTGGAATACCATCTGAAAAAATGCTGATAGTTTCAGCAACATTAAGCATTGTGTTCCAACAAGTTTTGTCCAACATTGCAGATTGCTTGAAATCATACACTAAATTAGCAGCAGATGAGCTAAAATGTACCATTATACAGCTTTCTTTAATTGCAAACAAGAGTTTTTCAACAGAATATGCAGTGTAATCTTACCAGTTTAATGACCTCCATTACCTTATATTAATCCATTTTTTTTTTCTGTTGCCAGAGAACAGTGAAGTACAGGATGTGAGAAGTAGTATGTTGGCTGCCATCTAGAGTTTCTAGCACTAGATCATAGCTCAGCCATAATTTCAATTGGAATGATGTTGTATACATCACCAACAGCTGACTTTAATGCTCAACATGCATAGAATTACATATTGAAGTAAAAGGTCATCCACTCTCAGCTGGGGGCCAGGTTCAATTCTGGATCGGTCATACCACAGACTTTCAAATTAGTACCTGGTGCTTCTTTGCATAGTGCTCAACATTTAGAAGATAAAATATGGCAGTGATGAAGCTTGAAACATGGAAAGATCAATGACAATAAAAGAATTACATATAACGTCGTTTGCATGCCTTCAACTATATCCTAAATATTGTATGTTTCAAAATTCTTGTAATTTTGATCAGTCATTCTCAAAAAAGACATCTTTTTCTACCCATAAATTAATGTTCTCTCACAGAACCAACATGCTGTGCCACTGGTACTTTCAACTTATCTGATACCACATTCCAGATCAAAAACCCCTATTACGGACAAATGTCTTCTGCTACTTAAAATAATAACTTTCAAAGGTATCCATTACAACTACTGAACTTCAGAAAATGATGATGTAATATTCGTTGGTATATTCAGCCATATATCTGAAAGGTGACCAACTCCTTGCTAACCCCCATACTGTGATTACAGGCACAATTTGACCCTTGTTGTCATTAGTGCGTTAAGCCCTACCGTCAAACAAACAAACAATACCTTTGAATACAGCACATGCTTTAAAATGTTTCATTGTACTTTAATTCAATTTACCACACCCAACTTGTGACTCGGCCGGCTAGTGAACTGAGGTCAGCAGAACTTTGAGACATTCCAATATTCAAGGTTTAAGTAATAGTTTACAATTAGTTTCAGCTGGCAAAATAGTGACAAACAAACTGACACTCTGTAAACAAACTGGCCACTCTGTAGACAAACTGGCCAGCACCAAACAAATTGACCATCCTGTAAACAAACTGGCCATTCTGTAAACAAACTGACCACTCTGTAAACAAACTGACCACTCTGTAAACAAATTGACCACTCTGTAAACAAACTGACCACTCTGTAAACAAACTGACCAATCTGTAAACAAAGTGACCACTGTAAACAAACTGACCACTCTGTAAACAAACTGACCACTCTGTGAACAAACTGACCACTCTGTAAACAAACTAACCACTCTATAAACAAACTGACCACTCTGTAAACAAACTGACCACTGTTAACAAACTGACCACTCTGTAAACGAACTGACCACTCTGTAAACAAACTGACCACTGTTAACAAACTGACCACTCTGTAAACGAACTGACCACTCTGTAAATAGGTTTGTAAACATCAAGTCTACACAAAGAGGACTTCAAGTTATCCCCCTCCTTTCTCTACTATTACTTAGAGGCCATAATTTGAATCAAAGTTTTGCTAAATTATAAACACTGGGAAATTGATACTCCTGAATAAAAACACCTTTCCATTGCAAAAAGACTGGATGCCAAGTCATTTTGTGATCCATGTGCTTTCGTTTGGAGGCACGCTTTCCATGCATCTTCAATGAAATTTGATACATTGTCAAAACCCTGACATCTTCAACACATGTGTATGGTGGGGAGGGGCACCAGTTGATCCAGCCTTACCCCAGTTCCTAATCTGAACATTGGTATTAACATGACCTTGGTGATATTAGCCGGCTTCTTAAATTGTATTAGCTATTGGCTCAGTCATTACTTCAACCTGTCATGTCATCAAGGATAGTCAAATTCTTCACAGGATTATCATCAGGATAGTTAAAATTCTTCACAGGTTGTAAGCTAAAGAGTGCAAGTGCAATAATCATGGACCTTGCAGCTCTGGACTTTCGACTAGAGCGAGCAGCCAGAAGCAGTAAACGAACAACCAGAAGTAGAAAACAGAACAATCAGAAGCAAGAATTGTACGCCCACTACCATACAGGCAAACAGCAATGCCACAACCCTGCTTCACATATCTTTTTTGAAAATGTCTAAAATTGCACTTTTTGATTAATCTTCCATGTGGAAGATGCGAGTGAATGAGAGGCAGCAATTCCTCTTCACTGGATTGTTGAGAACTCCTGCAAGACGCTCTGCTGCTCCAGGTTGCTGACTGTGATAGTGTTTCTGAACTTCCTGCTGATGGAGCAGACCTGTGGAGGATGGAACAGAAAATCTGTAAAAGCCACCAAAAAAGGAGATTAAACAAGAAGAGCAAAGTACATGAGCTTCTTAAGAGGAATAATCTGAATGTGTAATGCGGAGTAAAGTTATTGATGAAAATTACTGGAGTTACAGTAGTGTCATTAAGGAAAGGGGAAACACATTTGGGTCCTTAAAGTTTTGAGACATGTTTTTCAAATGAGTTATTTTTGTACATGCTGATCCAATGTGCCCCTTCCTATATTTTTGATTCAACACTGCCACTGAGTGGGGCAGGGAGAGGGTGGGAGAGTAATGCCCACTGATAGATTTTTTCCATGACTTATGTTTCTGCCTCACAAGTCTGTGAAGAATGCAGTTGCCTTGGGCTTCTCAGCGTACCTCTCAAATTGATCTAAGCTGTCCTGGAGCTTCAGAGGTCAATGTGTCTTAGTTTGTTCTAACAACCTCCAGAACCTAGAATGAAATGATAAAAGATTGATTCGATGATGTATAATGGTAGGAACAAGGGCTAGATTAGACAAATCAGTCCTATTACAAAATAAAAATATGACTGTAAGTAGGGTATTATATCAAAATGAGTTTGTTTAAATGTAATTAATGTAAAATTCACCAAGGAATTATTTTATCTATGATGTTGAAATGTAAATAATGGAAATTGCAACCATATATTATATTTATTTGTTGAAATGGGAATTTGGAAATTTAACATAGGGTATTATATCTATATGAGTTTTTTGAAAAATAATTTAAAGTGAAATTTCAACCATAAAGGGATTATATCAAAATGAGTTTGTTGAAATGGTAATTAAATTAACCAATATTATATCTTTGTTTGTTGAAATGGTATTAATGTAAATTCAACCAAAGGGATCATATCTTTTTGAGTTTGTTGAAAAGGAATTTAAAGTTTCAAGCATAGGTATCATATCAATATGAGTTTTTGAAATGGTATTTGTGAATTGCAGCCCTAGGGTTTTCTTTTGAGTTTGTTGAAATGGTAATTAATAGAAATTGCAAACCATAGTTTTTATATCTATATGAGTTTGTTGAAATGTAAAAGTGAAATTGCAACCAAAGGGTTTCATATCTATGAGTTTGTTGAAAGGGAATTAATGTAAAATTAAACCAAAAATTTTCTATCAATTAGTTTGTTGAAATATAATTAATGTAAAATTGCAACCTAAGGGAAAATATCTATATGAGCTGTTGAAATGATAAATAATTTAAATTGCAGCCAAGTATTATATTATAGTTTTTTGAAATGGTAATTAATGTGAAATTGAACATAGGGTATTATATCTATAGGTTTGTTGAAATGGTAATTTTGTGAAAAGCAACCATAAGGTAATCAATATGAGTTTGTTGAAATGGTAATTTGTGAAATTGCAACCATAGAAAATTTTATCTATAGGTTTTTTAAAATGGGAATTAATGTGAAATTACAAGGGATCAAACTATATGAGTTTTTGAAATGGTAATTAATGAAAAATTCAAGCATAAATTTTTCAATTAAAGTTTTTTGAAATGTAATTAATGGAAATTGCAGCCATAGGGGATATCTATATGAATTTGTTGAAATGGTAACAAATGAAATTGCAACCATAGGGATATATCAATATGAGTTTGTTAAAAGGGAATTAATGTGAAATTTCCCATGGGGATATCTATATGAGTTTTTTTTAAATGGTAATTAATGTGAAATTGCAACCATAATTATATCAATATGAGTTTGTTGAAATGGTAATTAATTTAAATTAACCCTGAGGTATTATATCTTTTGAGTTTGTTAAAATGGTAATTAATGTGAAATTGCAACCAACGGATTATATCTATTTGAGTTTGTTGAAATGGTAATTAATGGAAATTGCAGCCATATATTATATCATATGAGTTTGTTGAAATGGTAATTAATATGAAATTGCACAAGGGGGTTTCATCTATATGAGTTTGTTGAAATGGTAATTTATGTGAAATTGCAACCATAGGGTATTATATTTTGATTTGTTGAAAAGGTAATTTGTGAAATTGCAACCAGGAAATATCATATCTATATGAGTTTGTTGAAATGGTGATTAATGTGAAATTGCAACCATGGTTTAATCTATATGAGTTTTTTGAAAAGGGTTTTAAATTGTTCCCTGTGTATCATATCTATGAGTTTTTGAAATGGTAATAATGTGAAATTGCAACCATAAAGGATTATATTTACATGAGTTTGTTGAAATGGTAATTAATATGAAATTGAAACCATATTATTATAACATATGAGTTTGTTGAAATCTAATTAATATAAAATTTAAACCAAAAATTTTAATTTATATGAGTTTGTTGAAATGGTAATGATGTAACCATAGTGATTATATCTTAGGTTTGTTGGGAAATTTTGAAACTGAAACCATGGGGTATTATATTTACATGAGTTTGTTAAAGGGAAATTTTGAAATTTGCAACCATAGTTATTATAACTATATGAGTTTGTTAAATCGAATTAATATGAAATTGAAAACCATGGGGTATTATATCTATTTGAGTTTGTTGAAATGGTTAAGTAAACCCACCATAGGGTACTATATCTATATAAGTTTGTTAAAATGGTAATTTTGAAAAATTGCAACCATAGGGATTATATCTATATGAGTTTGTTGAAATGGTTATTAATGTGAACTTGCCCCAAAGGGTATTATATCTATATGAGTTTTTTAAAAATGGTAATTAATGAAAAATTCACCATAGGGATTATATCTATAGATTTTGTTAAAATGGAAATCAATGTAAATTGCAACCAGGGGGTTTTTAATCTATTGATTTTGTTGAAATGGTAATCAATGTGAAATTGCAACCATGGTTTATATTTATAGAGTTTGTTGAAATGGTAATTTTATGTTGAAGATGGGAATAAGGTTTTGGGGGTTGATTGTTGTGGGGGAGTTCAAACTGATTTGGGGCGTTGTGGGGGGGAGCAGAGAGGGGTAAAGGGGATGTGTTTGAGTTTTTAAATTGTTATTACAGAGCGAGGGGAGAAGACATCGAGCTCTGTGATAGAAAAAAAGGAGTGTTCTATCCTTCGAAAAAAAAAGGACAATGGAATAAATAAATGTTTTCCTCCACAAATCTTTCAGGGGTCCAGCCCGACTCTGCACTTCTTCTGGTAACACATGATCCTGTGGATGATTCCTAAGCACCTCCCGAGAGTAAACAACCATTAATGTACAATTCAAGTGTAAAAAAGATCATTTAGTTTGAACAGAATGGCTTTTTTGGTTTCAAAGTTTAAAAATCAATTTCTTAATTTTCCAAACAGATACACTGTATAACAAGTTGAAGTATGACTAAAATCTGTATACAATTCTATACATTACATGCTTTAAAAATTACATCTTCACCATCAAAATACTATTGAGGGTAAGACGTTTTATAACTTCTTAGTCAGAAAAGCAGCAATACTTAATCTATTGCGGAAAAAAGGGAAAAAAAAATGGTTTTCCCCCCTTTCCCTCTCCCCGTTGTAAAAACCCTTTCCATCCCAAAGAGCTTATGGGTAGTTCATGATGTGCTACAAGCAACAAAATAGTTGTGCATTGTTTGGCTTTGTTCAAACAACCCTGAACATTTCTCTTTTATGACCTACTTTTCATTCTATAGCATTTAACATTTTACATCATAAATGATGGCAATTTTTATCAGTGGTTCTTGATCTGTATTCTCTCATTTTGAATGGGATTTTTTTAATTCTTAGGGCATGACATAATTTTCTTTATGCCGTGTCCTACCTCCCCCTTGTATTTGGTATGCCCTTTTTCTTGACCCCCTGCCCATGCAATGTCCTCCATGGCCGTGAGGTGTTTAAAACCCCCATGAAGAAAAAATTTT